>JAMFTG010000551.1:0-139830 GCA_023974075.1 Chaenocephalus aceratus
AGGCGGGCCAGAACCCTGCCACGCTGCACCCTGGAGGGGGAGGGGTCCTCATCGGGGTCCTCCCCTTCACCAGAATCCTCCCCCCCGTTTGGCCCCTCCCCAACTGGCTGCTCCTCCCCCTCCTCCATCATGGCATTGACAGCCACGATGGGGGAGGGTGGCTCTTCCTCCCCGTCCTCATCTGGCTCCTCCCCCTCTCCCTCCTCCCCCTCCCCCTCTGGCTCCTCCCCCTCTCCCTCTGGCTCCATCTCCTCCCCCATCATGGCATTGACGGCCACGATGTCCCCCTGACGCTGACCCCCATGACCCCGAGCTGCTGCGCCATGGCGTGGGAGACCCCGTTGTAGAAGGCGAAGACGACGTGGGGGTGTTTGTACTGGACTTCCTGCTGCTGGCTGGCAGACAGGAAGTCTCTGGCCTGGCTGATGATGCTCTTCTCTCCGTACTGACCCCCCCCCTGCCAGATGCTGTGCAGAGCTTCAGCCTTCCTCCCCACCGCCTTCACCCAGGTGAGCCCCCGTCCGAAACCACGTCCACCTGCAGCGAGCGAGGATCCCCCGCTGAGTCTGTGTACCTGCAGACAGGAGGCGAGGACACAGTTGAGAGAGGAGTGAGAGAGAGAGTGAGAGAGTGAGAGAGAGAGTGAGAGAGAGAGTGTGAGAGTGAGAGAGAGAGTGAGAGTGGAGAGAGTGAGAGTGTGAGAGTGAGAGAGTGTGTGAGAGAGTGAGAGAGAGAGTGCGAGAGTGAGAGAGAGTGAGAGAGTGAGCGAGAGTGAGAGAGTGAGAGAGAGAGTGAGTGAGAGAGTGAGAGAGAGAGTGTGAGTGAGTGAGGTGAGAGTGAGAGAGAGAGAGAGTGTGAGAGTGAGTGAGAGAGTGAGAGTGTGAGAGAGAGTGAGAGAGTGAGAGAGAGAGTGATAGAGAGAGAAAGAGAGAGAGAGTGAGAGAGAGAGTGGAGAGAGTGCGAGTGCGAGAGTGAGAAAGAGAGAGAGAGTGAGAGTGTGAGAGAGAGAGAGTGAGTGAGAGAGAGAGTGAGAGAGTGAGAGAGAGAGTGAGTGAGAGAGTGAGAGTGAGAGAGTGAGAGAGAGAGTGAGAGGTGTGAGAGAGAGTGAGAGAGAGCGAGAGTGTTGTGAGAGAAAGAGAGAGAGCGAGTGTGTGAGAGAGTGAGTGAGAGAGTGAGAGGAGAGTGAGAGAGTGAGAGAGAGTGAGAGAGAGAGAGGTGTGGAGAGAAAGAGAGAGAGAGTGTTGAGAGAGAGAGAGGAGGAGTGAGAGAGAGAGAGAGTGAGAGAGGAGAGGGAGAGGAGAGTGAGTGAGAGAGAGAGTGAGAGAGTGCGTGAGAGAGTGAGAGAGAGTGAGAGAGTGAGAGTGTGAGAGAGAGTGGAGAGAGAGTGAGGAGAGTGGAGAGAGAGTGAGGAGAGAGAGTGAGTGGGAGAGAGTGCGAGAGGTGAGCGAGAGAGAGTGAGAGAGAGTGAGTGTGAGAGAGAGAGAGAGTGAGAGAGAGAGTGAGGAGAGTGGAGTGTGAGAGAGAGTGAGAGTGAGTGAGAGCGAGTGAGGAGAGAGTGAGAGAGAGTGGAGAGAAGAGAGAGAGTGAGAGAGTGTGAGAGAGAGAGAGAGTGAGAGAGAGTGAGAGAGAGTGAGAGTGTGAGAGAGAGTGAGGAGTGAGTGAGAGAGTGTGTGAGAAAGAGAGAGCGAGTGAGAGAGTGAGAGAGAGTGAGAGGAGAGAGAGAGTGAGAGTGTACCTGAAGACGTGCAGCAGGGCCACTACCCCCCCCACGCTCTGCAGAGACTCCACGATGGCCGTCAGGTGCGTCAGGTTGCTGCTGTGCAGGTGAGACGCCTTCACCTCCCCCTTCACTCTGCACCCGCCGCAGGAAGCGCAGCTCGGCCCGCAGCCTCCCCAGCAGCTTGCCCCCCCCTCCACACGCCCCCCCCACACAGATCCTCGGCCTGTGCCAGCAGACTCTGAGCTGAAGAGATGCGCTGCTGCAAGACCTCCTGCAGAGACATGCTGCATCACACCTGGGGACGGACAACAAGGACCTTTAGACATGCTGCATCACACCTGTCAGGTGCTAGCTAATGTTAGCCACCTGTCAGGTGCTAGCTAATGTTAGCCACCTGTCAGGGTGCTAGCTAATGTTAGCCACCTGTCAGGTGCTAGCTAATGTTAGCCACCTGTCAGGTGCTAGCTAATGTTAGCCACCTGTCAGGGTGCTAGCTATTGTTAGCCACCTGTCAGGTGCTAGCTAATGTTAGCCACCTGTCAGGTGCTAGCTAATGTTAGCCACCTGTCAGGTGCTAGCTAATGTTAGCCACCTGTCAGGGTGCTAGCTAATGTTAGCCACCTGTGAGGTGCAAGTTAATGTTAGCCACCTGTCAGGGTGCTAGCTAATGTTAGCCACCTGTCAGGTGCAAGCTAATGTTAGCCACCTGTCAGGTGCTAGCTACTGTTAGCCACCTGTCAGAGTGCTAGCTAATGTTAGCCACCTGTCAGGTGCAAGCTAATGTTAGCCACCTGTCAGGGTGCTAGCTAATGTTAGCCACCTGTCAGGTGCTAGCTACTGTTAGCCACCTGTCAGGGTGCTAGCTAATGTTAGCCACCTGTCAGGTGCAAGCTAATGTTAGCCACCTGTCAGGTGCTAGCTAATGTTAGCCACCTGTCAAGTGCTAGCTATTGTTAGCCACCTGTCAGGTGCTAGCTAATGTTAGCCACCTGTCAGGTAATAGCTAATGTTAGCCACCTGTCAAGTGCTAGCTAATGTTAGCCACCTGTCAAGTGCTAGCTAATGTTAGCCACCTGTCAAGTGCTAGCTAATGTTAGCCACCTGTCAGGGTGCTAGCTAATGTTAGCCACCTGTCAGGGTGCTAGCTAATGTTAGCCACCTGTCAGGTGCTAGCTAATGTTAGCCACCTGTCAGGGTGCTAGCTAATGTTAGCCACCTGTCAGGTGCTAGCTAATGTTAGCCACCTGTCAGGTAATAGCTAATGTTAGCCACCTGTCAGGGTGCTAGCTAATGTTAGCCACCTGTCAGGGTGCTAGCTAATGTTAGCCACCTGTCTACCTGGTTCATTGTCTTCTGTTATATCCAACTATATTATATCTAACTATACCGACACATCTTAAAGGATATCTAATAGTTAGTATATGATGTTGTTATCCTGGTTGAACTCTTATCGGTCCTGTATTTGATTACAAACTCATATTAATATTTAGTTTCTCTCCTGAAACTCTTTCAACAGTTCATTTTAACTGTGAAGTTTCTTTAGGAGATAAAGAATCTGCGCAGCTCATTACAGGAGCTCCAGATGAAGTGTTTAAAGCAAAGCGAGACTTACTGTCCGGGTCCAGAGACAGGGGTCCCAGAGACAGGGGTCCGGGTGCAGAGACAGAGGTCCAGAGACAGGGGTCCGGTCCAGAGACAGGGGTCCCAGAGACAGAGGTCCGGGTGCAGAGACAGGGGTCCCAGTCCAGAGACAGGGGTCCGGGTCCAGATCTATATATGATATTATAAAGAAGTATAATCTGCGAGGAATGCTAATGCTAATGCTAACGCTCGTTGTCGTCAGCTGTGAGGAACAACAAGGCAGCTTCCGGCAGACTTTCAGAATAAGAGCGTGACCTGTGACCCGAAGTTCATATCAATACCCCTCCTCCGGGACTTGACCCGGAAATCGATCAAGACACGCCATGTTGAAAGACGTCCCAATACTTGAAATGCACACGGAGGAGTCGAGGGCCCTTTCTCATTTCACTAACTCCCCTCCTCGACTCCTATCCTCGAGACTTAGTCTTGCCCCCAGGAGATGCGAGCCGAGGACTGAGGAGAGAGGAGAGGAGCCGAGGAGGGGAACCGAGGACTGAGGAGGGGAAGCAGCAGGCGGTGAGAGAAAGGAGAACTCCTCTCCTCTGAGTGGTCATCTTAAAGAGACGTCCATTAATGATGACAGGAGGCTCAGCCTCTGTGTGAGGACACATGTGTTCAAGACCACTTCTATACTTTGATTCATTCACAGGGCGGTGTCATGAGACAATAACAGGCTACAGGTGCAGACACACACACACACACACACATTTATATAAATATACACAATTCCAGAATCAAACAGAGCACCCTCATAATAACGTAACACTATCAGAGACTGGATACCCCCCCCCCACACCTACACACTTCCCCTCCCCCCTCTCTGGTCGCTGCAACGAGGGAAATAAATTACGGGCCAAATTCAAACACAATTCCTAAAGTATGGAAGTCTGCTTATGTCTTGCCTTTACTGAAAGGAGGGGAGGCAACTATTTTAAATAACTATAGGCCCATCTCTAAATTGTCAGTTCTGGCGAAGGTGCTCGAACGACTTGTGAGTGAACAAGTAAAGGAGTTTTTATCTATAAATGATATCCTGTTTAAACATCAGTCAGGATTCAGAACGCAGCGCAGCACCATCACTGCCACGATGAAAGTGGTAAATGACATTACTAGTATTTTAGATAATAAGCAGAGTTGAGCAGCTCTGTTTGTTGACCTGTCCAAAGCGTCTGACACGTGGATCATCTCATCTCAAAGCAGAGGCTGCTCAGTGTCGGCGTGTCCAGCCGTGCAGTGGGTGGTTTGAGAACTGCCTCTCTGAAAGGTCCCATGTGTTCACTTTGATGGGCTGTCTTCTGAGTGGTTACACATCACTGATGGTGTTCCTCAAGGCTCTGTGTCAGGACCACTTTTATTCTCCATCTGCATCAACAGCTCAGGGGAACATGTGGATGAAGCTACTTCACATCATGCGGATGATCCCGTGATGTTCTGAGAGGTCCCTCATTCAGGAGCTGGTGTTACATCACAGGCTGTTTCTAACACTACTCAGACTCAGCGCTCTGAACTAACGCTTCTTCTAGATGTGGATCAAACCAAGGTAACGCTCTCTCTAAAGCTGAACAGACCCAGAGCCTGCTTTAGATATTGTAACTACGCAAGGAACAAAACTCAAAGTTGTTACCTGTTACAAACACCTGGGTATCTGGCTTGATGATTGTCTCTCTTTTAAACCTCAGGTCTCTAACCTGCTGAGGAGCTGAGGGTGAGGCTAGGGTTCTTCTACAGGAACACGTCCTGCTTCTCCTGGAGGCCAGGAAGAGGCTCTGTGACCTTTGACCTGTGCTGGACTCTGGGGATCTGGTCTATATGAATGCACCGGCCCATTGCCTGGTCAGTTAGATGCTGCGTATCACAGCGCTCTGAGATTTGTCACAAATTGTAAATCGCTGACTCATCACTGTACACTGTATACCAAGGCAGGTCTGCCTTCACTCTCTGTACGGAGGCTCAGTCACTGGTACACGTTCATCTATAAAGCTTTGTTGGGTAAACTCCCGTATTATATCTGCTCTCTGATCACACAGAGAGCTGCAAGCAGCTGTTGTCTGAGGTCACAGGATGTAGTCTTGTTAGATGTGCCGAGAGCAAGGACTGTCTGAGGTGAGACAGCTTTTATGCGCAGCTCCACTTGCTGGAACAATCTTCAGCAGGAAGTGAAACTGAGCATCTCATTCCTCTGCATGTCTTTAGAGCTAGGCTAAATGAAATGCTTGCTGATACAATGGACACTTGTAAATGTCTATAACTATGTATCCTGTAAATATAATGTATAATGTCCTTTATTGTTTTATGTTTCATGTGGAACCTATATGCTGCAGGTCTCCCTTGAAAAAGAGATCTATGATCTCAATGGACCAATCTGAATAAATAAAGGTTTGAAATGAAATGAAATGAAATAGCATCATGTCATACACTGAGACCCCCCCCCGTTATTCAGACTGAATAGCATCATGTCATACACTGAGAACCCCCCTCCGTTATTAGACAACAGGCATCACTGAGGTAATAAATACTTTATTGACAGCATGGTGAGCGCGGGGATAAGGCACGGAGCTGCAGTTAGAAAACACTGTAAAAAACTAAAGAGGGCGGAGTCAGCTCTGGGCCTGCTTCCTCTTCTGGACCAGCTCAGCCAGCATCTTGTAGCGGATCATACACTCCTCCTGAAACACACACACACACACACACCACACACACACACACACACACACACACACACACACACACACACACACACACACACACACACACACACACACACACACACACACACACACACACACACACACACACACACACACACACACACACACACACACACACACACACACACACACACACACACACACACACACACACACACACACACACACACAGTTAGTGTGAGCCTGAGAGCACAGGGGGGTTCTGAATGCGGTGACCTTCAGTGACCTTGCTCCTCCCGGGGACGACCTTGGCGATGCAAGTCCCAGCGCTCAACGGTTTCCTCTGGGGAACGTCTGCAGCGCGAGCTCCAAAAGCTTCTGCTGGTTCTGAGTCCAGACACCAGGCTCCGCCTTCTCCTGAGACTCCACCTTCTCCTGAGGCCCCACCTTCTCCTGAGGCCCCGCCTTCTCATGAGGCCCCACCTTCTCACAAGGCTCTGCCTTCTCCTGAGATCCTGCCTTCATACAAGGCCCCTCCCCCTCCAGGCTCTCCTGAGGCTCCTCCCCCTCGGCCATTGGGTCAAAGTCTCTCTGCCGGCGACCTCTGACCTTACACCCTTCCCCCCCCTCTGCTGACTTCCTGTTCCTCCTCCTGACAGCAGGAAACTCCTCCTCCTCAGCAGCAGGAAGTGACCTCACAGGAAGAGGAGGAGCCTTCAGATCTGACAGCTTCACCAAACCTGGAACACAGAAACATGGACGCTAAGAACTCCAACAATAACACCATCTGTACAGCGTCATATTCAGAAAGCAGCAGCCCCCCCCCCCCCCTCAGTGCAGAGGGGTAATTATCAGAATGATTGATTTAGTTAGAGCTCACCTGAGGTTTGGCTCACATTGTCCTTCACCTGTTTGACTTTAGCCGTCACCTGTGGAGCAGAGGAGCTTTAAAACAACATGCCTGTGGACTGCTGAACTCTGGGGATTCTATAGAGCCCCCCCCTCACCTCGGCCACAGAGCGACCCAGCTCCTGAGCGATCTTCTCCCAGCGCCCCGGGCTGCCTCCGGGGAATTTCACCATCAACCTGCCGAGGAGGCTGAGCTCGTGCTGCGCCCAGCCGGAAGCCTGCAATCACAGAGACATGAGATACTGTAGAACAGGTGTAAGAACAGATAACATGTCTGATAACAGATAACAGGTGTAATAACGTGTGTGATAACATACCAGGTGTAACAACATGTGATAACAAATAACAGGTGTACTAACAGATAACATGTGTAATAACATGTGTGATACTAGATCACATGTGTGATAACAGGTGTAATAACATGTGATAACAAATAACAGGTGTACTAACAGATAACATGTGTGATAACATGTGTGATAAAAGGTGTAATAACAGATAACATGTGTGATAACAGGTGTAATAACAGATAACAGGTGTAATAACAGATAACGTGTGTGATAACATACCATGTGTAAAAACATGTGTGATAACAGATAACATGTGATAATGTGTGATAAAAGGTGTAATAACAGATAACATGTGTGATAACAGGTGTATAACACATGTGTAATAACATGTGTGATAACAGATAACAGGTGTAATAACAGATACGTGTGTAATAACATGTGTGATAACAGGTGTAATAACATAACAGATGTGATAACAGGTGTAATAACATAACATGTGTAATAACATGTGATAACAGGTGTAATAACATGTGTGATAACAGATAACAGGTGTACTAACAGATAACATGTGTGATAACAGGTGTGATAACAGATAACAGGTGTAATAACATGTGTGATAACAGGTGTAAAAACAGATAACAGGTGTAATAACATGTGTGATAACTAGTGCTGTCAAAATTATCGCGTTAACGGCGGTAATTAATTTTTTGAATTACTTGCGTTAAAATATTTAACGCATTTAACGCATGTGCAGAATGGCCCGCCCCATACGTGCCCCCAGTGGCAGCGCCAGGGTATGGCTTGGGTAGGCTACACCCATACCAAGAAATGGCTTAGCCCCACCATGAGACATGATGTTAAAGTAAGTAAATTGCACAGACAGCAGTTAGTAAGACTGATTTCAGGAGCCACGGTTTTGAAAACTTTTGTCACGAAGTGATCGTCTTCTCAATAGATCATCTTTGATAACGGCGTGGTGTTGTTGCAGGAAGTCCCGACGGAGAATACTCTTGCTGTAGTACAGGGCAGAGCCATATAATAGTAATAATATGGCTCTGGTACAGGGGTGCACATAACTGGTACGCAGGTTATGGCGTAATCTGAAATGCGTACCGTCACTTGTGTCACAAAGCGCATTTGCGTACCGACGTACTTGTGAAGCTTTTCCAGAAGGCGGTTAGATCCCCGGACGACAGAGTCGGTCTCCGTGTGCACAGACAGGCTGCTGTTAACGTCGGTCTGTCCAACGGAACTGTGCCAAAACTACGCCAACCGGCGGCGGAGGGAGACTCCCCCCTCCCCCCCCCCTTCACTGGAGACCTGCGCTAAAACAGCTGATCACAACGTTCACACTCTGTGGTCACGAAGTACTCCACTAGCCCCCCCCCCCCCCCTCTGTTGACTTTCCTGAAGTACTCCACTAGCCCCCCCCCTCTGTCGACTTTCCTGAAGTACTCCCCGTTGATAGAAATCAACACGTAATGAATTAAGACCCCACGGTGTGATGACTGATAGGTGTGTGGGCTGTCTTTCATTTTGACACGCAGAACAATGTTATAATAAACATAGATACTGTGATAATGGATATATCCGCCTTCTTTCTTTTATCTTTCCATTCCCACAACAATATACATAAATAAATGGCATATTTTGGACATAGTTCGAATGGTGATTAATCATGATTAATTAATTTTTAAGCTGTGATTAATCTGATTAAAAATTGTAATCGTTTGACAGCCCTAGTGATAACAGATAACCTGTGTAATAAATGTGTAATAACAGATAACATGTGTAATAACAGGTGTAATAACAGATAACATGTGTGATAACAGATAACAGGTGTAATAACAGATAACATGTGTAATAACAGGTGTAATAACAGATAACATGTGTGATAACAGATAACATCTGTAATAACATGTGTAATAACAGATAACAGGTGTAATAACAGATAACATGTGTGATAACAGGTGTAATAACAGATAACATGTGTTATACCAGCAGTACCTTCCTCCTCTCGGCTCTCTGCTCCTGCAACCAGTCGTCCATCTGCTCCTCGATGTCCTCGATGGATGCCGCCGCCTCCTCGTACCTGGGGGGGGTCGGCTCCTCCTGCAGGTAAACAGGAAACTCCTGCTTCGGCTTCTTCACCTTCGGCCTCCTCTCTCCTGGACAGGAAGCAGTGTCAGCTCAACGGTGGCAGACAAAATGACCTGAACATAGTTCTGCCTGAATAACATTTCAAATGATGACATCACGGTTCTCCCCTCAGGTATTTGATAGTAATAAAGGACTTTACTGGGGGCCACTTCCTGTTCAGCTTCAGCTTCCTCTCTCTGCTGCTGCTTCAGCTGCTGGTATTCTTCATAGAACTGTCTCACCTCCTGAAGCACAAAGAGACAGGGGTTATTACACTGTGACAGACAGGGGTTATTACACTGTGACAGACAGACGGGGGTTATTACACTGTGACAGACAGACGGGGTTATTACACTGTGACAGACAGGCGGGGGTTATTACACTGTGACAGACAGACGGGGGTTATTACACTGTGACAGGCAGACGGGGGTTATTACACTGTGACAGAGAGAGAGACAGGGGTTATTACACTGTGACAGACAGACGGGGGTTATTACACTGTGACAGGCAGACGGGGGTTATTACACTGTGACAGAGAGACAGACGGGGGTTATTACACTGTGACAGACGGGGGTTACTACACTGTGACAGGCAGACGGGGGTTATTACACTGTGACAGACAGACGGGGGTTATTACACTGTGACAGGCAGACGGGGGTTATTACACTGTGACAGACAGGCGGGGGTTATTACACTGTGACAGGCAGGGGTTATTACACTGTGACAGACAGACGGGGGTTATTACACTGTGACAGACAGGCGGGGGTTATTACACTGTGACAGACAGACGGGGGTTATTACACTGTGACAGGCAGACGGGGGTTATTACACTGTGACAGAGAGAGAGACAGGGGTTATTACACTGTGACAGGCAGGGGTTATTACACTGTGACAGACGGGGGTTACTACACTGTGACAGGCAGACGGGGGTTATTACACTGTGACAGGCAGACGGGGGTTATTACACTGTGACAGACAGACGGGGGTTATTACACTGTGACAGGCAGACGGGGGTTATTACACTGTGACAGACAGGCGGGGGTTATTACACTGTGACAGACAGACGGGGGTTATTACACTGTGACAGACAGCCGGGGGTTATTACACTGTGACAGACAGACGGGGGTTATTACACTGTGACAGACAGGCGGGGGTTATTACACTGTGACAGACAGACGGGGGTTATTACACTGTGACAGACAGGCGGGGGTTATTACACTGTGACAGGCAGACGGGGGTTATTACACTGTGACAGACAGGGGTTATTACACTGTGACAGGCAGGCGGGGGTTATTACACTGTGACAGACAGCCGGGGGTTATTACACTGTGACAGACAGACGGGGGTTATTACACTGTGACAGACAGGCGGGGGTTATTACACTGTGACAGACAGACGGGGGTTATTACACTGTGACAGACAGGCGGGGGTTATTACACTGTGACAGACAGACGGGGGTTATTACACTGTGACAGGCAGACGGGGGTTATTACACTGTGACAGACAGACGGGGGTTATTACACTGTGACAGACGGACGGGGGTTATTACACTGTGACAGACGGGCGGGGGTTATTACACTGTGACAGACAGACGGGGGTTACTGTGACGACGGGGTTATTACACTGTGACAGACGGGGGTTATTACACTGTGACAGCAGACGGGGGTTATTACACTGTGACAGGCAGACGGGGGTTATTACACTGTGACAGGCAGACGGGGGTTATTACACTGTGACAGACAGACGGGGGTTATTACACTGTGACAGGCAGACGGGGGTTATTACACTGTGACAGCAGACGGGGTATTACTGTGACAGACAGACGGGGGTTATTACACTGTGACAGGCAGACGGGGGTTATTACACTGTGACAGACGGGGGTTATTACACTGTGACAGACGGGGGTTATTACACTGTGACAGACAGACGGGGGTTATTACACTGTGACAGACAGACGGGGGTTATTACACTGTGACAGGCAGACGGGGGTTATTACACTGTGACAGCCGGGGGTTATTACACTGTGACAGACAGACGGGGGTTATTACACTGTGACAGACAGACGGGGGTTATTACACTGTGACAGACAGACGGGGGTTATTACACTGTGACAGACAGACGGGGGTTATTACACTGTGACAGGCAGACGGGGGTTATTACACTGTGACAGCCGGGGGTTATTACACAGTGACAGACAGGCGGGGGTTATTACACTGTGACAGCCGGGGGTTATTACACTGTGACAGACAGACGGGGGTTATTACACTGTGACAGGCAGACGGGGGTTATTACACTGTGACAGGCAGACGGGGGTTATTACACTGTGACAGGCAGACGGGGGTTATTACACTGTGACAGACAGACGGGGGTTATTACACTGTGACAGACGGGGGTTATTACACTGTGACAGACGGGGGTTATTACACTGTGACAGACGGGGGTTATTACACTGTGACAGACAGGCGGGGGTTATTACACTGTGACAGACAGGGGTTATTACACTGTGACAGACAGACGGGGGTTATTACACTGTGACAGACAGACGGGGGTTATTACACTGTGACAGACAGGCGGGGGTTATTACACTGTGACAGACAGACAGGGGTTATTACACTGTGACAGACAGGGGTTATTACACTGTGACAGACAGACGGGGGTTATTACACTGTGACAGACAGGCGGGGTTATTACACTGTGACAGGCAGACGGGGGTTATTACACTGTGACAGACGGGGGTTATTACACTGTGACAGGCAGACGGGGGTTATTACACTGTGACAGGCAGACGGGGGTTATTACACTGTGACAGACAGACGGGGGTTATTACACTGTGACAGACGGGGGTTATTACACTGTGACAGACGGGGGTTATTACACTGTGACAGACGGGGGTTATTACACTGTGACAGACAGGCGGGGGTTATTACACTGTGACAGACAGGGGTTATTACACTGTGACAGACAGACGGGGGTTATTACACTGTGACAGACAGACGGGGGTTATTACACTGTGACAGACAGGCGGGGGTTATTACACTGTGACAGACAGACAGGGGTTATTACACTGTGACAGACAGGGGTTATTACACTGTGACAGACAGACGGGGGTTATTACACTGTGACAGACAGGCGGGGGTTATTACACTGTGACAGGCAGACGGGGGTTATTACACTGTGACAGACGGGGGTTATTACACTGTGACAGGCAGACAGGGGTTATTACACTGTGACAGACAGACGGGGGTTATTACACTGTGACAGGCAGACAGGGGTTATTACACTGTGACAGACAGACGGGGGTTATTACACTGTGACAGACGGGGGTTATTACACTGTGACAGACAGACGGGGGTTATTACACTGTGACAGGCAGACAGGGGTTATTACACTGTGACAGACAGACGGGGGTTATTACACTGTGACAGACAGACGGGGGGTTATTACACTGTGACAGACGGGGGTTATTACACTGTGACAGACAGACGGGGGTTATTACACTGTGACAGACAGACGGGGGTTATTACACTGTGACAGACAGGCGGGGGTTATTACACTGTGACAGACAGACGGGGGTTATTACACTGTGACAGACAGACGGGGGTTATTACACTGTGACAGACGGGGGTTATTACACTGTGACAGGCAGACGGGGGTTATTACACTGTGACAGACAGACAGGGGTTATTACACTGTGACAGCCGGGGGTTATTACACTGTGACAGACAGACGGGGGTTATTACACTGTGACAGACAGACGGGGGTTATTACACTGTGACAGGCAGACGGGGGTTATTACACTGTGGCAGACGGGGGGTTATTACACTGTGACAGACGGGGGTTATTACACTGTGACAGGCAGACGGGGGTTATTACACTGTGACAGACGGGGGTTATTACACTGTGACAGGCAGACGGGGGTTTATTACACTGTGACAGACAGGCGGGGGTTATTACACTGTGACAGACAGACGGGGGTTATTACACTGTGACAGACAGACGGGGGTTATTACACTGTGACAGACAGACGGGGGTTATTACACTGTGACAGACGGGCGGGGGTTATTACACTGTGACAGACAGACGGGGGTTATTACACTGTGACAGACGGGGGTTATTACACTGTGACAGACGGGGGTTATTACACTGTGACAGGCAGACGGGGGTTATTACACTGTGACAGGCAGACGGGGGTTATTACACTGTGACAGACAGGCGGGGGTTATTACACTGTGACAGACAGACGGGGGTTATTACACTGTGACAGACAGACGGGGGGTTATTACAACTGTGACAGGCAGACGGGGGTTATTACACTGTGACAGACAGACGGGGGTTATTACACTGTGACAGACAGGGGTTATTACACTGTGACAGACAGACGGGGGTTATTACACTGTGACAGGCAGACGGGGGTTATTACACTGTGACAGACGGGGGTTATTACACTGTGACAGACGGGGGTTATTACACTGTGACAGACAGACGGGGGTTATTACACTGTGACAGACAGACGGGGTTATTACACTGTGACAGACAGACGGGGGTTATTACACTGTGACAGACAGACGGGGGTTATTACACTGTGACAGACAGACGGGGGTTATTACACTGTGACAGGCAGACGGGGGTTATTACACTGTGACAGCCGGGGGTTATTACACTGTGACAGACAGACGGGGGTTATTACACTGTGACAGACAGACGGGGGTTATTACACTGTGACAGACAGACGGGGGTTATTACACTGTGACAGGCAGACGGGGGTTATTACACTGTGACAGGCAGACGGGGTTTATTACACTGTGACAGCCGGGGTTATTACACAGTGACAGACAGGCGGGGGTTATTACACTGTGACAGCCGGGGGTTATTACACTGGTGACAGACAGACGGGGGTTATTACACTGTGACAGACAGACGGGGGTTATTACACTGTGACAGGCAGACGGGGGTTATTACACTGTGACAGGCAGACGGGGGTTATTACACTGTGACAGGACAGGCTGGGGTTATTACACTGTGACAGGCAGACGGGGGTTATTACACTGTGACAGCCGGGGGTTATTACACTGACAGGCAGACGGGGGTTATTACACTGTGACAGACAGGCTGGGGTTATTACACTGTGACAGACAGGCTGGGGTTATTACACTGTGACAGGCAGACGGGGGTTATTACACTGTGACAGACAGACGGGGGTTATTACACTGACAGGCAGACGGGGGTTATTACACTGTGACAGGCAGACGGGGGTTATTACACTGTGACAGACAGACGGGGGTTATTACACTGTGACAGACGGGGGTTATTACACTGTGACAGACGGGGGTTATTACACTGTGACAGACGGGGGTTATTACACTGTGACAGACAGGCGGGGGTTATTACACTGTGACAGACGGGGGTTATTACACTGTGACAGACAGACGGGGGTTATTACACTGTGACAGGCAGACGGGGGTTATTACACTGTGACAGGCAGACGGGGGTTATTACACTGTGACAGACAGGCGGGGGTTATTACACTGTGACAGACAGGGGTTATTACACTGTGACAGACAGACGGGGGTTATTACACTGTGACAGACAGACGGGGGTTATTACACTGTGACAGACGGGGGTTATTACACTGTGACAGGCAGACGGGGGTTATTACACTGTGACAGGCAGACGGGGGTTATTACACTGTGACAGGCAGACAGGGGTTATTACACTGTGACAGACAGGGGTTATTACACTGTGACAGACAGACGGGGGTTATTACACTGTGACAGACAGACGGGGGGTTATTACACTGTGACAGACAGACGGGGGTTATTACACTGTGACAGACAGACGGGGGTTATTACACTGTGACAGACAGACGGGGGTTATTACACTGTGACAGACAGGCGGGGGGTTATTACACTGTGACAGACAGACAGGGGTTATTACACTGTGACAGGCAGACAGGGGTTATTACACTGTGACAGACAGGGGTTATTACACTGTGACAGACAGACGGGGGTTATTACACTGTGACAGACAGGCGGGGGTTATTACACTGTGACAGGCAGACGGGGGTTATTACACTGTGACAGACGGGGGTTATTACACTGTGACAGACAGACGGGGGTTATTACACTGTGACAGGCAGACAGGGGTTATTACACTGTGACAGACAGACGGGGGTTATTACACTGTGACAGGCAGACAGGGGTTATTACACTGTGACAGACAGACGGGGGTTATTACACTGTGACAGACAGGCGGGGGTTGTGACAGGCAGACGGGGGTTATTACACTGTGACAGACGGGGTTATTACACTGTGACAGGCAGACGGGGGTTATTACACTGTGACAGACAGACGGGGGTTATTACACTGTGACAGGCAGACGGGGTGTATTACACTGTGACAGACAGACGGGGGTTATTACACTGTGACAGACAGACGGGGGTTATTACACTGTGACAGACAGACAGGGGTTATTACACTGTGACAGACAGACGGGGGTTATTACACTGTGACAGACAGACGGGGGTTATTACACTGTGACAGACAGACGGGGGTTATTACAACTGTGACAGACAGACGGGGGTTATTACACTGTGACAGACAGACGGGGGTTATTAACACTGTGGACAGACAGACGGGGGTTATTACACTGTGACAGGCAGACGGGGTTATTACACTGTGACAGACAGACGGGGGTTATTAAACACTGTGACAGACAGACGGGGTTATTACACTGTGACAGACAGACGGGGGTTATTACACTGTGACAGACGGGGGTTATTACACTGTGACAGACAGACGGGGGTTATTACACTGTGACAGACAGACGGGGGTTATTACACTGTGACAGGCAGACGGGGGTTATTACACTGTGGCAGACGGGGGTTATTACACTGTGACAGACAGGGGTTATTACACTGTGACAGGCAGACGGGGGTTATTACACTGTGACAGACGGGGGTTATTACACTGTGACAGACAGACGGGGTTATTTACAACTGTGACAGACAGACGGGGGTTATTACACTGTGACAGGCAGACGGGGGTTATTACACTGTGGCAGACGGGGGTTATTACACTGTGACAGACAGACGGGGGTTATTACACTGTGACAGGCAGACGGGGGTTATTACACTGTGACAGACAGACGGGGGTTATTACACTGTGACAGACAGACGGGGGTTATTACACTGTGACAGACAGGGGTTATTACACTGTGACAGGCAGACGGGGGTTATTACACTGTGACAGGCAGACGGGGGTTATTACACTGTGACAGACAGGGGTTATTACACTGTGACAGACAGACGGGGGTTATTACACTGTGACAGAGAGACGGGGGTTATTACACTGTGACAGACGGGGGTTATTACACTGTGACAGAGAGACGGGGGTTATTACACTGACAGACAGACGGGGGTTATTACACTGTGACAGAGAGAGACAGGGGTTATTACACTGTGACAGACAGACAGGGGTTATTACACTGTGACAGACATACGGGGGTTATTACACTGACAGACAGACGGGGGTTATTACACTGTGACAGACAGACGGGGGTTATTACACTGTGACAGACAGACGGGGGTTATTACACTGACAGACAGACGGGGGTTATTACACTGTGACAGACGGGGGTTATTACACTGCGACAGAGAGACGGGGGTTATTACACTGTGACAGTGACAGACAGACAGACAGCTCACCTGGATGGTTTCTGGCAGGTGTTTGATTGACAGGTAGAGCCAGATGCTCAGCTTCAGAGGGAGGATGTCCTGCCAGTGCGGCCGCTCACTGACTCTGAAATAACAACAACAAACAAACAATAACAGAGCTTCACATGACCTCCTGTGTGATGTCAGCATGGCACAGGAAGTCATGTGATGTGAGAATCAGACAGGAAGTGATGTCATGGCATACCTGTCGCTACGGTCCGGGCCGATACACCTGGGCTCCTCGGCAGGTCTCAGCTTCTTCTTCTTCTCTTTCTTCTTCTTGCTTAGCAGCTCGTCCTGAAACATGGAGGACATCACATGACCACACATGCTGTGATTGGCTGAAAGAGTGCCTGCTGTGCTCTGATTGGCTGAAAGAGTGCATGCTGTGCTCTGATTGGCTGAATGAGTGCCTGCTGTGCTCTGATTGGCTGAATGAGTGCCTGCTGTGCTCTGATTGGCTGAATGAGTGCCTGCTGTGCTCTGATTGGATGAATGAGTGCCAGCTGTGCTCTGATGCGGCTTTCATAACAGCGCCTTTCCCATTCTAACTCCGTGCTAGAGCTTTTCTGGTTCAGCTCCGGTTTCCCTTTTCTGCTCCCGCTCTGTTCACACCATCAATCAATCAATGTTTATTTATATAGCCCAATATCACAAATGTTACATTTGTCTCAGTGGTCTTCACAGTGTGTACAGAATATCAGTATGACAATACGACACCCTCTGTCCTTAGACCCTCTATCCTCAGACCCTCTGTCCTTAGACCCTCTGTCCTTAGACCCTCTGTCCTTAGACCCTCACATCGTACAAGGAAAAACTTCCGGAGAAACCCCACAGTTTAAAGGGAACATGGAGAAACCTCAGGGAGAGCAGCAGAGGAGGGATCCCTCTCCCAGGACGGACAGACGTGCAATAGATGCCAATAGGAGGAACCTATTGCGGTGAGCACGTTGCACGTTGTAACTTCCGGTTGTTGTCATCTCCGGGTGTGCCTGTTCTGTTGCTGATAGCTTATTAACTTAAACTTAATCGATCGTTTTAAAACTCTTGATCACGCCTGACGTTGTAATCACACGTTACTACAGCTTAAGCACTCACAACTCTCCTTCTCTTAGCGACTGTAACTCCACAGTTGCCTACACTCTTTTCGGGTTTGCTAACGGTAGCTACTTTAGCTTGATAGCTAGCCATGGCTCTTTCCCCACCTTCTGGTGCTATTTCCTGCTCTTCCTGTCTCATGTTTGGTTACTTCCCGGCCTCCCTTACTGGTAAGGATACATGTGTTAAATGTAGTATAGTTGTTAGGTTGGAGGCGGGAATCATAGCCATAGAAGCCCGGCTCCGCATCTTAGAAAGTAACTCAGCTAAAGTAAAGCCCATGTTAGCATGTGCGGACCGGCAAAAGGTAGCTCCTCTTAGCCGTTCCTCTCAAAAATTCTTGAGAAAGCGGTCGCAAAACAATGATTTATTTGAAGATTTTCAGTCTGGCTTTAGAACACATCATAGCACAGAGACAGCTCTGGTTAAAGTCACAAATGATATTCTAATAGCCTCAGACAAGGGACTTGTCTCTATTCTTGTTTTGCTCGATCTCAGTGCTGCATTTGATACTATCGACCATGATATCCTATTGCAAAGACTAGAGCACTTAGTTGGCATACAGGGAACTGCTTTAGGCTGGTTTAGGTCCTATCTATCTGAACGCTCTCAGTTTGTACGTGTTAACGATGAATCTTCCACGCAAACCAAAGTTAGCCATGGAGTGCCACAGGGCTCAGTGCTCGGACCTATTTTGTTCACATTATATATGCTTCCGTTAGGCAATATTATAAGGAATCATTCTGTAAACTTTCATTGTTATGCGGATGATACTCAACTATATTTATCAATCAAGCCTGATGAAATTAATCATCTAAATAAAATTCAAGACTGCCTCAAGGACTTAAAAACGTGGATGACCTTAAACTTTTTGATGTTAAACACGACCAAAACTGAAGTTATTGTACTTGGCCCGAAGAATCTACGAAACAAATTATCTAAAGATATACTAACTATGGATGGCATTAATTTGGCCTCCAGTGAGACTGTAAGGAATCTTGGTGTTATATTTGATCAGGATTTATCCTTTAACGCCCACATAAAATCAATTTCAAGGACCGCCTACTTCCATCTACGTAACATTGCAAAAATCAGGCATATCTTGCCTCAAAACGATGCAGAGAAACTAGTCCATGCATTTGTTACTTCTAGGCTGGATTATTGTAACTCTTTATTATCAGGGAGTACCAAGAAGTCAGTCAAGTGGCTTCAGCTGATTCAAAATGCTGCGGCTCGTGTACTAACCAGAGTTAGGAGAAGGGACCACATGACTCCTGTTCTGGCTGCCTTACACTGGCTCCCTGTAGAACACAGGATAGAATTTAAAATTCTTCTTCTCGCCTACAAAGCCCTTAATGGGCAGGCGCCATCTTACCTTAAAGAACTCATTATACCCTACTGGCCTACTAGGGCATTGCGTTCCAAGAATGCAGGGTTGCTGGTTGTTCCTAGAGTCTCTAAAAGTACAATGGGAGCCAGAGCCTTTTCTTATCAAGCTCCACATTTGTGGAATCAGCTTCCAGTTTGTGTTCGGGCGGCAGACACCCTATCCGTTTTTAAGAGTGCGCTTAAGACCTTCCTTTTTGATAAAGCTTATAGTTAGGGCTGATTAGATTCAGCCCCTAGTTTTGCTGATATAGGCTTAGTTTGTCGGGGGACATCTTGCTTCGTCCTTCTCTCTGTCTGTACCCGTGTCCTCTCATGTTCCATTAACCCAGCTTCCCCACATGTCTCTCTTTCTGGTGTCTATATACGCTGGGATCCGGAGTCATGGATGATCCTGCGGTCCTGTGTCCTGGATCGCGAGTCCTGGACCTTGAGTCGTGGCTGTGGTCCTGGATCATCGGTCCTGGATGGATATCCTCGTGGATTCATCTTCCTATTATACACACATGCATTTCCAAACATCTGGACTACCTATGTTGCAAATGTATTATCTTTTCAATTTACACACGGCATCTATTGCACGTCTGTCCGTCCTGGAGAGGGATCCCTCCTCTGTTGCTCTCCCTGAGGTTTCTCCCATTTTTCCCATTAAACTGGGTTTTCTTTGGAAGTTTTTCCTTGTACGATGTGAGGGTGTAAGGACAGAGGGTCTGAGGACAGAGGGTGTCGTATTGTCATACTGATATTCTGTACACACTGTGAAGACCACTGAGACAAATGTAACATTTGTGATATTGGGCTATATAAATAAACATTGATTGATTGATTGAGTGTGTAAATTGAAAAGATAATACATTTGCAACATAGGTAGTCCAGATGTTTGGAAATGCATGTGTGTATAATAGGAAGATGAATCCACGAGGATATCCATCCAGGACCACAGCCACGACTCGCGATCCAGGGCTCGCGATCCAGGACACAGGACACCACACAGAGCCGGGGAGGTACTGCGTCATTGCCTCATCGTTGGCGCCATGACGTAACCGTTTACGTGCCTGCTTCATAAAAGCCAAACCGCGCGGAAATCCCTCACATCGACAACAACAACAATGGCCGATTGTATTGAAGCGCTGTTCGCTTTGGTTATCCTCTTACGAAACAAAATGGAAGGCATGGGACGACTTTACAAGGGACGACTTTACTTGGAACTTTACAAACATCACATGCGAAATTCAAGACTTCTTTGCGGTCTTCAGGAGGTTGATCCCGCCCCCGCCTCGACGTAAGCGGCGCCGCCTCTTAGCTCCGGAATCTTGCTCGTTAGACCGACAATTTTTTGGAGCTGGAAACGAACCGGATTGCGGAGCTAAGAGGCGGAGCTAAGAGGCGGAGCCGGCCCTGTCGGTGTGAAAGGGGCACGATTGGCTCACCAGCTGTTTCTCCAGGTAGATGGACCAGATGACGGCGTAATGTCCCACGGTGAGGATGAGGAAGAGGAGGAAGCCCAGCTCAGCGTTGCTCATCTTCCTCACGCGGCGGTAATAAAAGACCGGCTGGCGCCAGTCAGGGAGGCCGTTCAGCAGGATGTCGTCATAGCTGGTTGTTAGACATGAACATCACACAAAGCATCACGTACACCATCACACAAAGATCACGTACACCATCACACAAAGCATCACGTACACCATCACACAAAGCATCACGTACACCATCACACAAAGCATCACGTACACCATCACGTACACGTACACCATCACACAAAGATCACATACACCATCACACAAAGATCACGTACACCATCACACAAGCATCACGTACACCATCACACAAAGATCACGTACACCATCACACAAAGCATCACGTACACCATCACACAAAGCATCACGTACACCATCACACAAAGATCACGTACACCATCACACAAAGATCACGTACACCATCACACAAAGATCACGTACACCATCACACACAGCATCACGTACACCATCACACAAAGATCACGTACACCATCACACAAAGCATCACGTACACCATCACACAAAGATCACGTACACCACATCCACACAGCATCACGTACACCATCACACAAAGATCACGTACACCATCACACAAGCATCACGTACACCATCACACAAAGCATCACGTACACCATCACACAAAGCATCACGTACACCATCACGTACACGTACACCATCACACAAAGATCACATACACCATCACACAAAGATCACATACACCATCACACAAGATCACGTACACCATCACACAAAGCATCACGTACACCATCACACAATGATCAGGTACACCATCACACAAAGCATCACGTACACCATCACACAAAGATCACGTACACCATCACACAAAGATCACATACACCATCACACAAAGATCACGTACACCATCACACAAAGATCACGTACACCATCACACAAAGATCACGTACACCATCACACAAAGCATCACGTACACCATCACACCAAGCATCACGTACACCATCACACAAAGATCACGTACACCATCACACAAAGATCACGTACACCATCACACAAGCATCACGTACACCATCACACACAGCATCACGTACACCATCACACAAAGATCACGTACACCATCACACAAAGCATCACGTACACCATCACACACAGCATCACGTACACCATCACACACAGCATCACATACACCATCACACAAAGATCACGTACACCATCACACAAAGATCACGTACACCATCACACAAAGATCACGTACACCATCACACAAGATCACGTACACCATCACACAAAGCATCACGTACACCATCACACAAAGCATCACGTACACCATCACACACAGCATCACGTACACCATCACACAAAGATCACGTACACCATCACACAAAGATCACGTACACCATCACACAAAGCATCACGTACACCATCACACAAAGCATCACGTACACCATCACGTACACCATCACACAAAGATCACGTACACCATCACACAAAGATCACGTACACCCATCACACAAAGATCACGTACACATCACACAAAAGACCGTACCATCACACAAAGATCACGTACACCATCACACAAAGATCACGTACACCATCACACACAGCATCACGTACACCATCACACAAAGCATCACGTACACCATCACACAAAGCATCACGTACACCATCACACAAAGATCACGTACACCATCACACAAAGATCACGTACACCATCACACAAAGATCACGTACACCATCACACAAAGCATCACGTACACCATCACACAAAGATCACGTACACCATCACACACAGCATCACGTACACCATCACACAAAGATCAGTACACCATCACACAAAGATCACGTACACCATCACACACAGCATCACGTACACCATCACACAAAGATCACGTACACCATCACACAAAGATCACGTACACCATCACACACAGCATCACGTACACCATCACACAAAGCATCACGTACACCATCACACAAAGCATCACGTACACCATCAACAAAGATCACGTACACCATCACACAAAGATCACGTACACCATCACACAAAGATCACGTAACACCATCACAACACAAAGATCACGTACAACCATCACACAAAGATCAACGTACACCATCACACACAGCATCAACGTACAACCATCACAACACAGCATCACGTACACCATCACACAAAGCATCACGTACCCATCACACAAGCATCACGTACACCATCACACAAAGATCACGTACAACCATCACAAAAGATCACGTACACCATCACACACAGCATCACGTACACAATCACACAAAGATCACGTAACCATCACACAAAGATCACGTACACCATCACACAAAGATCACGTACACCATCACACAAAGCTCACGTACACCATCACACAAAGATCACGTACACCATCACACCCAGCATCACGTACCCATCACACAAAGATCACGTACACTATCACACAAAGATCACGTACAAACCATCACACAAAGCTCACGTACACCATCACACAAAGATCACGTACAACCATCACACAAAGATCACGTACACCATCACACAAAGATCACGTACACCATCACACAAAGATCACGTACACCATCACACAAAGATCACGTACACCATCACACAAAGATCACGTACACCATCACACAAAGATCACGTACACATCACACAAGCATCACGTACACCATCACACAAAGATCACGTACACCATCACACACAGCATCACGTACACCATCACACACAGCATCACGTACACCATCACACAAAGCATCACGTACACCATCACACAAAGATCACGTACAACCATCACACACAGCATCACGTACACCATCACACAAAGCATCACGTACACCATCACACAAAGCATCACGTACACCATCACACAAAGATCACGTACACCATCACACAAAGATCACGTACACCATCACACAAAGATCACGTACACCATCACACAAAGATCACGTACACCATCACACACAGCATCACGTACACCATCAACACAAAGCATCACGTACACCATCACACACAGCATCACGTACACCATCACACAAGATCACGTACACCATCACACAAAGATCACGTACACCATCACACACATCATCACGTACACCATCACACAAAGCATCACGTACACCATCACACACATCATCACGTACACCATCACACAAAGCATCACGTACACCATCACACACAGATCACGTACACCATCACACAAAGATCACGTACACCATCACACAAAGATCACGTACACCATCACACACATCATCACGTACACCATCACACAAAGCATCACGTACACCATCACACACATCATCACGTACACCATCACACAAGCATCACGTACACCATCACACAAAGATCACGTACACCATCACACAAAGATCACGTACACCATCACACAAAGATCACGTACACCATCACACAAAGCATCACGTACACCATCACACAAGCATCACGTACACCATCACACAAAGATCACGTACACCATCACACACAGATCACGTACACCATCACACAAAGCATCACGTACGCCACCACACGACACCATCACCAGTGTGAGAAAAAGTTTTTAGAGAGTACTTGTCCATGTACTTGTCCGAATACATTTTTCACTTGTCCAGAATGGACACAAATTGGGGCCACTGGACTCATCGTATTTTACATTTTCCCACGGTTTTTTACGACACCGCTAACGTAAGTGAGCGGTAAGATTTTACTGCATCACACATTGGGTTGGGTATCGTTTGGATTTTAACGATTCGGGTTCTGCTTTTCGATTCCGGTTATTTTCAGTTCCAGTTCTTTGAGAGGGTAAAAATCAGTCCCATGACAAACTGGGAGAAAAATATATTTATGAAAACATTAAGTCAAATCTGTATTCCTATTTACAAAATCACATACTGTTTAATTTCTTACGGTTATTGAATACAATTATATAAAAATAATCTCTGCATTGTTTAGTTAGTTCTAAGTGGTGCAGTTTGAGAATGTACAACTGGCCCAGTCTCCTCTGATGTTGCACTGCAACCTGCCTGTGAGACAGAGTCCAACCACACATGTCCAACACATAGGACATAACCTAATAATAAAATACATTATATTTATAGCCTATAGGCCTAGCGCTTTTCTACAACTCAAAGACGCTTGCACGCTGACACACGTCCTGCAGCAACGCAGCTGCAGCTGCTCACTGTTTGTAAAAGTAAATAAATAGTATTTTCATTTCAATAATGTAGCTACTTTCTATACCCTGCTTCATAAACAATACTGACATCCCTGCTGCTCCGAGTCTGGGGGTCCGGGGATGTGAGGACAGCGCGAGGACAGACAGGGAGGCTGCTTCAACTTCATAAAGGACATGGCCTCAATATTAACAACTCAGGAGCTAAAACGCTGAATAACCTGCATCACGTGTTCGAGAAAGAACATAAGAAAGTTTGACAAAGATGAGGCTGTTAAACGGGCAGCGGATCCGCTGTGTGTAGAGAGAGAGAGAGAGAGAGAGAGAGAGAGAGGAGAGAGAGAGAGATAGAGAGAGAGATAGACGCTGAGCTTGCCCGCTTGCAGCTGATACTGAGCAGAGAGAGAGAGAGAGAGAGAGAGAGAGAGAGAGGCTGCAGCTGATACGTAGCATAGAGAGAGCTCGGTCCGCGGGCTCGGCCTCCTGTCCTCACAACTCTTATTAATCCGGTACCGGACAATTGTTATTTGTTCCTACTCGGAACCAAGTTTTGCTTCCCAACCCGGCCACTGTGCTGCACTCCCCGCCCCGCCCCGTCTAACTGTACAGAAAGCGGCGAGATGCATTTCCTTAGGAATCGACAAGCAGAACCGAAACTAACATTTCTAAACGAACAATGGCGGACACGGACAGTTTGCGAATGAGTTCTGCCTTTTGTGACTGAACGTATCAATAAACGTGACTTGTCCGCCGGACGAGTCAATTGAAAGATCTACTTGTCCGATATTGTAAATAACACGTCCCGGACGGTGGGACGTGTACTTTTTTCGCACACTGATCACGTACACCACCACACGACACCGCCACACACGACGCCATCATGAATAACATCAGTATCATCAGCTGACTCACCTGCGCCTCCTCTCCTCGTCCTTCAGGACTTCATAAATGGCCACCAGCTGAAACAAGGTGCATTGTGGGTATTATGTGCCGTCTCACCTGTCTCAACATGGTGAAGTGTATTGTGGGTATTTTGTGCTCACCTGTCTGAACTGAGTCTCAGCGTTCTCATCTTTGTTCTTGTCGGGGTGCAGAATCAGAGACAGCCGGCGGTACGCCTTCTTTATCTCCACTGGAGACGCATCCTGAGAGACAGGTGAGACACACGGAGACAGGTGAGACACACGGAGACAGGTGAGACACACAGAGACAGGTGAGACACACAGAGACGGGTGAGACACACGGAGACAGGTGAGACACACAGAGACAGGTGAGACACACGGAGACAGGTGAGACACACAGAGACAGGTGAGACACACGGAGACGGGTGAGACACACAGAGACGGGTGAGACACACGGAGACGGGTGAGACACACGGAGACAGGTGAGACACACGGAGACGGGTGAGACACACAGGTAGAGACAGGTGAGACACACGGAGACAGGTGAGACACACAGAGACAGGTGAGACACACAGAGACGGGTGAGACACACGGAGACGGGTGAGACACACAGGTAGAGACAGGTGAGACACACGGAGACAGGTGAGACACACGGAGACAGGTGAGACACACGGAGACAGGTGAGACACACGGAGACAGGTGAGACACACAGAGACAGGTGAGACACACAGAGACAGGTGAGACACACAGAGACAGGTGAGACACACACGTAAAGACAGGTAGAGACAGGTGAGACACACACAGGTGAGACACACACGTAGAGACAGGTGAGACACACAGGTGAGACACACAGTTGGAGACAGGTTGAGACACACAGGTAGAGACAGGTGAGACACACAGGTGAGACACACAGTTGGAGACAGGTGAGACACACAGGTAGAGAGGTGAGATAATATATAACATAGTAATAAGAGTTAGCTGTTACTTTATATGATAATAAAGAGTTAGCTGTAAGTAAGAGTAACCCTGCTTCGGTTAGCTGCTAACTAGCTTAGCCCTGTATGTGAGCGTGGCACTCAGCTGTGAGCACTAGCTGCTAGCTGCGGTCACCATGGATACAGTTAGCATTAGCATTAGCTCAAACCTGCTCCACGGACAGGAAAGTGTAGAAGTTGATCTGGATCTCCTCCACCAGGTCCAGCAGCTCCAGGTCCGGGTCCCAGGCGGACAGAGGGGGGGCCGAGGAGAGGAGCAGGAGGACCAGGAGCAGGGGCACCGTCATCTCTACCGACACATCACCGACACACTGCCGTAACACGGGGAAGACATCCGGGGCACGGACACACACTGCCGCAACACGAAGAGCACATCCGGGGCACGGAGCTTTCACAATAAGAGCTTTCAGACAGAACTACAGAGATAAGAAAGAACTCCAGACACAATATGTGTAGATGAATCCAAAACACTGACCAAAGCCCCCCGCCTAAACACTGATCAAAGCCCCCCCGCCTAAACACTGACCAAAGCCCCCCCCGCCTAAACAACTGATCAAAGCCCCCCCTCCTAAAAACACTGATCAAAAGCCCCCCCAGCTAAACACTGACCAAAGCCCCACCCGCCTAAACACTGATCAAAGCCCCCCCCCCTAAACACTGACCAAAGCCCCCCCGCCTAAAACACTGATCAAAGCCCCCCCCGCCTAAACACTGACCAAAGCCACCCCCGCCTAAACACTGGACCAAAATCCCCCCCTCCAACACTGACCAAAGCCCCCCCGCCTAAACACTGACCAAAGTCCCCCCCCCGCCTAAACACTGGACCAAAGCTCCCCCTAAACACTGACCAAAGAAGCCCCCCCCGCCTAAACACTGACCAAGCTCCCCTAACCACGACCAAAAGAAGCCCCCCCTGCCTAAACACTGACCAAAGCTCCCCCTAAACACTGACCAAAGCCCCCCCCCCTAAACACTGACCAAAAGCCCCCCCCCGCCTAAACACTGATCAAAGCCCCCCCCGCCTAAACACTGACCAAAGCCCCCCCCGCCTAAACACTGACCAAAGACCCCCCCCGCCTAAACACTGATCAAAGCCCCCCCGCCTAAACACTGACCAAAAGCCCCCCCCGCCGAAACACTGACCAAAGCCCCCCCCGCCTAAACACTGACCAAAGCGCCCCCCGCCTAAACACTGATCAAAGCCCCCCCGCCTAAACACTGACCAAAGCCCCCCCGCCTAAACACTGATCAAAGCCCCCCCCCGCCTAAACACTGACCAAAGCCCCCCCGCCTAAACACTGATCAAAGCCCCCCCCCGCCTAAACACTGACCAAAGCCCCCCCGCCTAAACACTGACCAAAGCCCCCCCCGCCTAAACACTGACCAAGCCCCCCCGCCTAAACACTGACCAAAGCCCCCCCCGCCTAACACTGACCAAAGCTCCCCTAAACACTGACCAAGCCCCCCCCGCCTAAACACTGACCAAAGCTCCCCCTAAACACTGACCAAAAGCCCCCCTTCCTAAACACTGACCAAAGCTCCCCCTAAACACTGACCAAAGCCCACCCCCGCCTAAACACTGACCAAGCCAAAGCCCCCCCCCGCCTAAACACTGATCAAAGCCCCCCCCGCCTAAACACTGACCAAAGCCCCCCCCCGCCTAACACTGACCAAAGCCCCCCCGCCTAAACACTGATCAAAGCCCCCCCGCCTAAACACTGACCAAAGCCCACCCCGCCTAAACACTGACCAAGCCCCCCCCGCCTAAACACTGACCAAAGCCCCCCCCGCCTAAACACTGACCAAAAGCCCCCCCCCGCTAAACACTGACCAAATCCCCCCCCCCGCACTAAACACTGATCAAAGCCCCCCCGCCTAAACACTGACAAAGCCCCCCCCGCCTAAACACTGACCAAAGCCCCCCCCGCCTAAACACTGACCAAAGCCCCCCCCGCCTAAACACTGACAAAGCCCCCCCCGCCTAAACACTGATCAAAGCCCCCCCGCCTAAACACTGACCAAAGCCCCCCCCCGCCTAAACACTGACCAAAGCCCCCCCCGCCTAAACACGGACCAAAGCCCCCCCCGCCTAAACACTGACCAAAGCTCCCCCTAAACACTGACCAAAGCCCCCCCCGCCTAAACACTGACCAAAGCCCCCCCCCGCCTAAACACTGATCAAAGCCCCCCCCCTCAGCCCCCCCGCCTAAACACTGACCAAGCCCCCCCCGCCTAAACACTGACCAAAGCCCCCCCGCCTAAACACTGATCAAAGCCCCCCCGCCTAAACACTGACCAAAGCCCCCCCGCCTAAACACTGACCAAAGCCCCCCTAAACAGACCGGCTTGTGGTGTGAATGATGTTGTTGTTTTCACGTGTCACGGGTGTTGACGTCCTCTCTCCACAGCAGCGTCTCTTGAGCTCTTGTTGCTATGACGGTGAATCTTCTTTGAATCAGGCCTTTCAGGATATTAACCAGTAACCAAGGAAACGCGGTGCAAACTTTATTGACAGTTTTTAATCTACATCATGAAAAATAACATCTGTCATACATAAAAACACAGTCCTCTGATAACCAACAAACAATAACACTGATGACGTCATTAAACACTGATGACGTCATTAAACACTGATGACACTGTTAGAAGGGATTCACAGCAAGGGTCAAAGTGTGAGCGTTGCTATGGAAACACGTCATCAAACATCACCAGCTGACCAGACCTTCCTGTTTCTTTCAAATAAAACCCCAGATATCGCTGTTTAAAAACTTGAAGGAAACAGTGGGTTTCTGTTGTTGTTGATGTTGTTGCTGTCAGTTGTTGTTTGTCTGTAGTTTCTTGTCTGTGAGCAGAGTGGCCCAGGGGTCCTGCAGCATCGAGGGGCTGAAATACCTCTCCACCGAGTCTCCCTGAAACACACACACACACACACACACACACACACACACACACACACACACACACACACACACACACACACACACACACACACACACACACACACACACACACACACACACACCACACACACACACACACACACACACACACACCACACACACACACACACACACACACACACACACACACACACACACACACAACACACACACACACACACACACACATTAATCTCAGTGAAGCCATTTGAAACCTGATTGAAGTGCAGCTCCATACATGAATACAGAGCACACTTGAAATACACTTGCACTTGTCTGTCACTCAAATCATTACAAAGCCTGATGTGATGCAGGTTACGAACAAAGTACTTAGTGCACTTCAGACGCACTTCAGACGCACTTCAGACGCACTTCAGATACACTTCAGATGCACTTCAGATACACTTCAGACGCACTTCAGACGCACTTCAGACGCACTTCAGACGCACTCAGACGCACTTCAGACACTTCAGCACGCACTTCAGACGCACTTCAGATGCACTTCAGACGCACTTCAGATACACTTCAGACGCACTTCAGAACGCACTTCAGACGCACTTCAGACGCACTTCAGATACACTTCAGACGCACTTCAGACGCACTTCAGATGCACTTCAGATGCACTTCAGATGCACTTCAGATGCACTTCAGACGCACTTCAGATGCACTTCAGATGCACTTCAGATACACTTCAATGCACTCAGATGCACTTCAGACACACTTCAACGCACTTCAGATGCACTTCAGACACACTTCAGACGCACTTCAGACGCACTTCAGATGCACTTCAGATGCACTTCAGATGCACTTCAGACGCACTTCAATGCACTTCAGACGCACTTCAGATGCACTTCAGATACACTTCAGATGCACTTCAGACGCACTTCAGATGCACTTCAGACGCACTTCAGACGCACTTCAGATACACTTCAGATGCACTTCAGACGCACTTCAGACGCACTTCAGACGCACTTCAGACACACTTCAGATGCACTTCAGACGCACTTCAGACGCACTTCAGACGCACTTCAGACGCACTTCAGACGCACTTCAGACGCACTTCAGATGCACTTCAGACGCACTTCAGATGCACTTCAGATGCACTTCAGATGCACTTCAGATACACTTCAGATGCACTTCAGACGCACTTCAGATGCACTTCAGATGCACTCAGAGCACTTCAGATGCACTTCAGATGCACTTCAGACACACTTCAGACACACTTCAGACGCACTTCAGATGCACTTCAGACACACTTCAGACACACTTCAGATGCACTTCAGATGCACTTCAGATGCACTTCAGAAGCACTTCAGATGCACTTCAGAAGCACTTCAGATGCACTTCAGATGCACTTCAGATGCACTTCAGATGCACTCAGATACACTTCAGACGCACTTCAGATGCACTTCAGATACACTTCAGATGCACTTCAGACACACTTCAGATACACTTCAGACACACTTCAGATGCACTTCAGATGCACTTCAGACACACTTCAGACACACTTCAGATACACTTCAGATGCACTTCAGATACACTTCAGACACACTTCAGATGCACTTCAGATACACTTCAGATACACTTCAGACACACTTCAGATACACTTCAGACACACTTCAGATGCACTTGATACATGGATATGGTACGACGACACGGTTCAATGAAACCACTCAGATCACAGTGACTTCCTGCTGGCCCGACTGGCTGCTTCACATCGCTCTGTTCCGTCAGAGGGAAGCGGGGTCGGGTCAGTGCGGGTTTAGGTTCAGCTGGAAGAGTTCCCGTGCTCGAGGGCCGGGACCAGAATCTAACCTCCCTCTGAGGCGGATCTACCCTCCCTCCGAGGCGGATCTAACCTCCCTCCGAGGCGGATCTACCCTCCCTCCGAGGCGGATCTAACCTCCCTCCGAGGCGGATCTAACCTCCCTCTGAGGCGGATCAGATCTACCCTCCCTCCGAGGCGGATCTAACCTCCCTCCGAGGCGGATCTAACCTCCCTCCGAGGCGGATCTAACCTCCCTCTGAGGCGGATCAGATCTACCCTCCCTCCGAGGCGGATCTAACCTCCCTCCGAGGTGGATCTAACCTCCCTCTGAGGCGGATCAGATCTAACCTCCCTCCGAGGCGGATCAGATCTAACCTCCCTCCGAGGCGGATCAGATCTAACCTCCCTCCGAGGCGGATCTAACTCCCTCCGAGGCGGATCTAACCTCCCTCCGAGGCGGATCTAACCTCCCTCCGAGGCAGATCTAACCTCCCCTCCGAGGCAGATCTAACCTCCCTCCGAGGCGGATCTACCCTCCCTCCGAGGTGGATCTACCTCCCTCCGAGGCGGATCAGATCTAACCTCCCTCCGAGGCGGATCTAACCTCCCTCCGAGGCGGATCTAACCTCCCTCCGAGGCGGATCTAACCTCCCTCCGAGGCGGATCAGAATTTAACCTCCCTCCGAGGCGGATCAGATCTAACCTCCCTCCGAGGCGGATCAGATCTAACCTCCCTCCGAGGCGGATCTAACCTCCCTCCGAGGCGGATCTACCCTCCCTCCGAGGCGGATCTAACCTCCCTCCGAGGCGGATCTAACCTCCCTCCGAGGCGGATCTAACCTCCCTCCGAGGCGGATCTAACCTCCCTCCGAGGCGGATCTAACCTCCCTCCGAGGCGGATCTAACCTCCCTCCGAGGCGGATCTAACCTCCCTCAGAGGCGGATCTAACCTCCCTCTGAGGCGGATCAGATCTAACCTCCCTCCGAGGCGGATCTAACCTCCCTCTGAGGCGGATCAGATCTAACCTCCCTCCGAGGGATAGGATCTAACCTCCCTCCGAGGCGGATCTAACCTCCCTCCGAGGCGGATCAGAATCTAACCTCCCTCCGAGGCGGATCTAACCTCCCTCTTGAGGCGGATCAGATCTAACCTCCCTCCGAGGCGGATCTAACCTCCCTCTGAGGCGGATCAGATCAAACCTCCCTCCGAGGCGGATCTAACCTCCTCTGAGGCGGATCTACCCTCCCTCTGAGGCGGATCTAACCTCCCTCCGAGGCGGATCAGATCTAACCTCCCTCCGAGGCGGATCTAACCTCCCTCTGAGGCGGATCTACCCTCCCTCTGAGGCGGATCAGATCTAACCTCCCTCCGAGGCGGATCTACCCTCCCTCTGAGGCGGATCTAACCTCCCTCTGAGGCGGATCTGCATCTGCTCACGGCGAAGCTGAAAACAGCTCCTCCGCGCTGGTGGGGCCAGTGACAATACAACTCCTGTTACCCTCAGTGTCTACCCCTCAGTGTCTACCCCACAGTGTCTACCCCTCAGTGTCTACCCCTCAGTGTCTACCCCTCAGTGTCTACCCCTCAGTGTCTACCCCTCAGTGTCTACCCCTCAGTGTCTACCCCTCAGTGTCTACCCCTCAGTGTCTACCCCCTGCAACAGGTAGAATGCCGATGGGTCTATAGTTGCCTACTTCTGTCTTGTCGCCCACATTTAAAAATTGGTGTTACAATATCAGTTTTAAGAGCTGATGGAAAAGTAATATCCTTTAATGATTGATTTGTAACTTAGGTGATGGAGCTGGCTGTTTGGAAAACACAACACACACACACACACACACACACACACACACACACACACACACACACACACACACACACACACACACACACACACACACACACACACACACACACACACACACACACACACACCACACACACACACACCTGGTGGTTTTGAGCGGGACTGAAACCCTGAGGCCGCCGGAACCCGCCTCCTCTGCTCCGGGACCCGAACCCCCGGTAAGACCCCGGTGAGTCTCTGTTTCCCGGTAAGACCCCGGAGAGTCTCTGTTTCCCCGGTAAGACCCCGGAGAGTCTCTGTTTCCCCGGTAAGGACCCGGAGAGTCTCTGTTTCCCCGGTAAGACCCCGGAGAGTCAGTGTCTCCCGTAGAAAAGGGGGAGTATTGCGGGCGGGGAGGAGCTCCGTACGGGGCTCCGCTCCAGCTGGAGGCCGGGGATGGGAAGCATGCGGCCGGCCGCGGGGCTCCGGGGCTCGGCGGAGGTCTGTCCGGTGCTCGGTGCATGACAACAGACGGTGAGGCTCGGGGGGATCACAACACGCTGTGAGGAACCGGAAAACACGGGGTTGTTTCCGGTAATGCAGCCTGCAGCGCCGCCCAACGACCAGGAGCTTAAAAAGCTGAGAGCGGACCGCACCGTGAGAGGGTCAACAGATAACCCGCCAGAGGCCCGGACTGCGGTCAGCTCGGCCGTGGCATGGCCTCAGAACCAGAGCCATCAATCCACGATATTTGATGAGGGATAGAATTAATTTTAGCCATAAGTTCTTAATAAAATTGGTACTGTTGGACTCAGTACATGTTAGACTACTACCACAAATACAATCAAGTACTTTTTACTGTGTACTATTTGAGTAGCCTACTCTGTGAAACTCCCCTCCAGAGCACAATAATGCATGTTTTCTGCAGAGATAAAGTGATTTTTGCAATACATATATTAAAAGATAGCAGCGTCATAAGAGGCCAGCAAGAGTCAGGGTGTGAAGGAAGGCTGTGAACAGCTGTCCGGGCCAGTCTCTGAGACTTTGCAAAGTGTACACTGCTGCTGGAGTACTGATCGAGTGGATAGTGCTCATATCATGTGTTTACCCGTATCCTGTCTCAATCCAACATAGTCAGTATTGTGAAGAACATTTTTCCAATGCTTATTATAACAGAATCAGAAACATGTTTATTACCAGGTAGGTTTACACGTACGAGGAATTTGACGTGGTAAAAAAAGAATACATTATTGTACTCTGGAAGGGAGTTCAGTCCTTTTATCTCTCATCAAAGATGGCAGAAAACATACATTATTGTACTCTGGGGTGGAGTTGACAGGCGATTACTCAAAAAGTACACAGTAAAAGTACTTGATTGTACTTGTGCTACTAGTCCAAGTATTACTGAATCCAACAGTACCAATTTCATTAAGAACTTATTGCTCAAATCATTTTATCTCTCATCAAAGATGGCAGAAATCATGCATTATTGTACTCAGGGGTAGAGTTTGACAGGCGATTACTCAAAAGTACATATTAAACTTACTTGATTGTACTTTTGGTAGTAGTCTAACAAGTATTGAGTCCAACAGTATCACTTGTAGTAAGGATGTATGGCTAAAAATCATTTAATCTCATCAAATATAGCAGAAGTTGCATGATTTTATTCTCAGGAGGGGAATTTGAGTAAAAGACAGTAAAGGTATTTCATTTTATTGTTGGTAGCAGTCAACTAGGACTGAGTCAAACAGTGTTTTTTAAGAAGTTATGGTAAAAATAATTGGTATCGCATGAAGCAGAAAAAGCATGCATTCTTTTACTCTTGCGCTCGTGCCGCTTCTCAGCGATTACCGTAAAGGCGCTACACATCGCGCACTCACAATGAAGAACTGCTCATTTGACCAAGCACACTTGAGAGACGGCTGAGTTGACCGCAGTGTTCACTTTTTAGCGGGCTAGATAACTTATTCTGAGCGGCTAGAGTTCTTCTTCTTCTTCTTCTTCTTCTTCTTCTTCTCTTCTTCTCTCTCTCGCTTTAATGGCGAATCGCTTCCACTTGGAGCACATCGCCACCTACTGTTGATTTATTTAATGTATAAACTGCCCATATTGTTCATGCAGAACAGTGTTCACGTAAGCCTGCACATTGATTTGATTTGTCATTGAATGTAACCGTTAAGGATACATCTACTCCAGGTTGAGGTAGCAACCTGGTGGAACAGCTGATAACAGCAGAGTGCAGAGTTTAAAGCGATCAAGTCCTCTCACAGGAGAAAGGAAATACAGAAAAGTACATTAAGTCCAGTCCGCGGCACATCACTTCATGATGTATCACATGTCTCTGATCCGAGTCCCTGAGCGTGTCTGGCCGTGCAGCACTCACAGCGCCACAGACTGGATGAAGCATTATGTCAGCAACACGTTGAGTTGAGGAAACTCTGAGTCAGAGGTGATGAGAGTCAGACGGTGTGTTAGACGGCCGTGATATCATGAACCTGCTGATGGACGCATTCCAACACTTGTTCTGCTCCAGCTGTGTTCACCTTGCAGCTGCAGCTCTGAGGCTTTGATCCTGATCAAGTGTTTGAGTCATGTTTAAAGTTTAACTTCTTCATGTGTCTGATATTAGAGTTCACTTTTCATTCAGGAAGTATGACGCTGCGCTGTCAGTGGCTTCTCCATGTCTGTGATTGGTCGAATGCTCCAGATACCACCCCTCTCATGTGAACACCTAGCTAGATAGGACACGGCTGGCTGAGCGATCCACTGGATAACCCGCGTCGTAGGACCGCTCAGCGAGAGCGCGTATGTTTTGGATTAGGCCAACCGGCTAACTCAAACATATCGGGTTAGGTTGAACCAGCTTCGTAGAACAGGCCTCTGGTAAACAGAGATAAACACATGACGTGATGGAGCAGTGTGTGTGTGTGTGTGTGTGTGTGTGTGTGTGTGTGTGTGAGTGATGTGATTGAGAAGTGTGTGTGTTTCCGCTGCCTCAGGTGAATGACCTTTGTGTGTGTTCCCTGTGGTTATCAGTGCTGCTGATGTGTGTGTGTGTGTGTGTGTGTGTGTGACCTGCAGTAAACTCTCTGTCAGGTGAACACTGACACACTTAATAATATGATAATTCATGATCATTATACATCATGATGTAATGATCATTAATGATGTAATGATCATGTGATGAACAGAGGACTACGTCGCATGATGGTGATACATCTGTGGTCTGTAGTGCTCTCCTTCCTCAGAGAGTCCTCCACGGTCTGTGGTGCTCTCCTTCCTCAGAGAGTCCTCCACGGTCTGTAGTGCTCTCCTTCCTCAGAGAGAGTCCTCCACGGTCTGTGGTGCTCTCCTTCCTCAGAGAGAGTCCTCCACGGTCTGTGGTGCTCTCCTTCCTCAGAGAGAGTCCTCCACGGTCTGTAGTGCTCTCCTTCCTCAGAGAGAGTCCTCCACGGTCTGTGGTGCTCTCCTTCCTCAGAGAGTCCTCCACGGTCTGTGGTGCTCTCCTTCCTCAGAGAGAGTCCTCCACGGTCTGTGGTGCTCTCCTTCCTCAGAGAGTCCTCCACAGTCTGTGGTGCTCTCCTTCCTCAGAGAGAGTCCTCCACGGTCTGTGGTGCTCTCCTTCCTCAGAGAGTCCTCCACGGTCTGTGGTGCTCTCCTTGCTCAGAGAGAGTCCTCCACGGTCTGTGGTGCTCTCCTTCCTCAGAGAGAGTCCTCCACGGTCTGTGGTGCTCTCCTTCCTCAGAGAGTCCTCCACGGTCTGTGGTGCTCTCCTTGCTCAGAGAGTCCTCCACGGTCTGTGGTGCTCTCCTTCCTCAGAGAGTCCTCCACGGTCTGTAGTGCTCTCCTTCCTCAGAGAGAGTCCTCCACGGTCTGTGGTGCTCTCCTTCCTCAGAGAGAGTCCTCCACGGTCTGTAGTGCTCTCCTTCCTCAGAGAGAGTCCTCCACGGTCTGTAGTGCTCTCCTTCCTCAGAGAGAGTCCTCCACGGTCTGTGGTGCTCTCCTTCCTCAGAGAGTCCTCCACGGTCTGTGGTGCTCTCCTTGCTCAGAGAGAGTCCTCCACGGTCTGTGGTGCTCTCCTTCCTCAGAGAGAGTCCTCCACGGTCTGTAGTGCTCTCCTTCCTCAGAGAGAGTCCTCCACGGTCTGTGGTGCTCTCCTTCCTCAGAGAGAGTCCTCCACGGTCTGTGGTGCTCTCCTTCCTCAGAGAGTCTTCCACGGTCTGTAGTGCTCTCCTTCCTCAGAGAGAGTCCTCCACAGTCTGTAGTGCTCTCCTTGCTCACAGAGAGAGTCCTCCATGGTCTGTGGTGCTCTCCTTCCTCAGAGAGAGCCCTCCACGGTCTGTGGTGCTCTCCTTCCTCAGAGAGAGCCCTCCACGGTCTGTGGTGCTCTCCTTCCTCAGAGAGAGCCCTCCACGGTCTGTGGTGCTCTCCTTCCTCAGAGAGCCCTCCACGGTCTGTGGTGCTCTCCTTCCTCAGAGAGAGTCCTCCACGGTCTGTAGTGCTCTCCTTGCTCACAGAGAGAGCCCTCCACGGTCTGTAGTGCTCTCCTTCCTCAGAGAGAGCCCTCCACGGTCTGTGGTGCTCTCCTTCCTCAGAGAGAGTCCTCCACGGTCTGTGGTGCTCTCCTTCCTCAGAGAGAGTCCTCCACGGTCTGTAGTGCTCTCCTTGCTCACAGAGAGAGTCCTCCACGGTCTGTAGTGCTCTCCTTCCTCAGAGAGAGCCCTCCACGGTCTGTGGTGCTCTCCTTCCTCAGAGAGAGTCCTCCACGGTCTGTAGTGCTCTCCTTCCTCAGAGAGAGCCCTCCACGGTCTGTGGTGCTCTCCTTCCTCAGAGAGTCCTCCACGGTCTGTGGTGCTCTCCTTGCTCAGAGAGAGTCCTCCACGGTCTGTGGTGCTCTCCTTCCTCAGAGAGTCCTCCACGGTCTGTGGTGCTCTCCTTGCTCAGAGAGAGTCCTCCACGGTCTGTGGTGCTCTCCTTCCTCAGAGAGTCCTCCACGGTCTGTAGTGCTCTCCTTCCTCAGAGAGAGTCCTCCACGGTCTGTGGTGCTCTCCTTCCTCAGAGAGAGTCCTCCACGGTCTGTAGTGCTCTCCTTCCTCAGAGAGAGTCCTCCACGGTCTGTGGTGCTCTCCTTCCTCAGAGAGAGTCCTCCATGGTCTGTGGTGCTCTCCTTCCTCAGAGAGAGTCCTCCACAGTCTGTAGTGCTCTCCTTGCTCACAGAGAGAGTCCTCCACGGTCTGTGGTGCTCTCCTTCCTCAGAGAGAGTCCTCCACGGTCTGTGGTGCTCTCCTTCCTCAGAGAGAGTCCTCCACGGTCTGTGGTGCTCTCCTTCCTCAGAGAGTCCTCCACGGTCTGTGGTGCTCTCCTTCTCAGAGAGAGTCCTCCACGGTCTGTGTGCTCTCCTTCCTCAGAGAGAGCCCTCCACGGTCTGTGGTGCTCTCCTTCCTCAGAGAGTCCTCCACGGTCTGTAGTGCTCTCCTTCCTCAGAGAGAGCCTCCACGGTCTGTGTGCTCTCCTTCCTCAGAGAGAGTCCTCCACGGTCTGTAGTGCTCTCCTTCCTCAGAGAGAGTCCTCCACGTCTGTAGTGCTCTCCTTCCTCAGAGAGAGTCCTCCACGGTCTGTAGTGCTCTCCTTCCTCAGAGAGAGTCCTCCACGGTCTGTAGTGCTCTCCTTCCTCAGAGAGAGTCCTCCACGGTCTGTAGTGCTCTCCTTCCTCAGAGAGAGTCCTCCACGGTCTGTAGTGCTCTCCTTCCTCAGAGAGAGTCCTCCACGGTCTGTAGTGCTCTCCTTCCTCAGAGAGAGTCCTCCACGGTCTGTGTGCTCTCCTTCCTCAGAGAGTCCTCCACGGTCTGTAGTGCTCTCCTTCTCAGAGAGAGTCCTCCACGGTCTGTGTGCTCTCCTTCCTCAGAGAGTCCTCCACGGTCTGTGTGCTCTCCTTGCCTCAGAGAGAGTCCTCCACGGTCTGTAGTGCTCTCCTTCCTCAGAGAGTCCTCCACGGTCTGTGTGCTCTCCTTCCTCAGAGAGAGTCCTCCACGGTCTGTAGTGCTCTCCTTCCTCAGAGAGTCCTCCACGGTCTGTAGTGCTCTCCTTCTCAGAGAGAGAGTCCTCCACGGTCTGTGGTGCTCTCCTTCCTCAGAGAGTCCTCCACGGTCTGTGTGCTCTCCTTCCTCAGAGAGAGTCCTCCACGGTCTGTGGTGCTCTCCTTCCTCAGAGAGAGTCCTCCACGGTCTGTGTGCTCTCCTTCCTCAGAGAGAGTCCTCCACGGTCTGTGTGCTCTCCTTCCTCAGAGAGTCCTCCACGGTCTGTAGTGCTCTCCTTCCTCAGAGAGAGTCCTCCACGGTCTGTAGTGCTCTCCTTCCTCAGAGAGAGTCCTCCACGGTCTGTAGTGCTCTCCTTCCTCAGAGAGAGTCCTCCACGGTCTGTAGTGCTCTCCTTCCTCAGAGAGAGTCCTCCACGGTCTGTGTGCTCTCCTTCCTCAGAGAGTCCTCCACGGTCTGTGTGCTCTCCTTCCAGAGAGAGTCCTCCACGGTCTGTGTGCTCTCCTTCCTCAGAGAGTCCTCCACGGTCTGTGGTGCTCTCCTTCCTCAGAGAGTCCTCCACGGTCTGTGTGCTCTCCTTCCTCAGAGAGTCCTCCACGGTCTGTGGTGCTCTCCTTCCTCAGAGAGTCCTCCACGGTCTGTGGTGCTCTCCTTCCTCAGAGAGTCCTCCACGGTCTGTGGTGCTCTCCTTCCTCAGAGAGAGTCCTCCACGGTCTGTGGTTGCTCTCCTTCCTCAGAGAGTCCTCCACGGTCTGTGGTGCTCTCCTTCCTCAGAGAGAGTCCTCCACGGTCTGTGTGCTCTCCTTCCTCAGAGAGTCCTCCACGGTCTGTGTGCTCTCCTTCCTCAGAGAGAGTCCTCCACGGTCTGTAGTGCTCTCCTTCCTCAGAGAGTCCTCCACGGTCTGTAGTGCTCTCCTTCCTCAGAGAGAGTCCTCCACGGTCTGTAGTGCTCTCCTTCCTCAGAGAGTCCTCCACGGTCTGTGTGCTCTCCTTCCTCAGAGAGAGTCCTCCACGGTCTGTAGTGCTCTCCTTCCTCAGAGAGTCCTCCACGGTCTGTGGTGCTCTCCTTCCTCAGAGAGAGTCCTCCACGGTCTGTAGTGCTCTCCTTCCTCAGAGAGTCCTCCACGGTCTGTGGTGCTCTCCTTCCTCAGAGAGAGTCCTCCACGGTCTGTGTGCTCTCCTTCCTCAGAGAGTCCTCCACGGTCTGTGGTGCTCTCCTTCCTCAGAGAGAGTCCTCCACGGTCTGTGTGCTCTCCTTCCTCAGAGAGTCCTCCACGGTCTGTGGTGCTCTCCTTCCTCAGAGAGTCCTCCACGGTCTGTAGTGCTCTCCTTCCTCAGAGAGTCCTCCACGGTCTGTGGTGCTCTCCTTCCTCAGAGAGAGTCCTCCACGGTCTGTGTGCTCTCCTTCCTCAGAGAGAGTCCTCCACGGTCTGTAGTGCTCTCCTTCCTCAGAGAGAGTCCTCCACGGTCTGTAGTGCTCTCCTTCCTCAGAGAGTCCTCCACGGTCTGTAGTGCTCTCCTTCCTCAGAGAGTCCTCCACGGTCTGTGGTGCTCTCCTTCCTCAGAGAGAGTCCTCCACGGTCTGTAGTGCTCTCCTTCCTCAGAGAGTCCTCCACGGTCTGTGGTGCTCTCCTTCCTCAGAGAGAGTCCTCCACGGTCTGTGGTGCTCTCCTTCCTCAGAGAGAGTCCTCCACGGTCTGTGGTCTGTGGTTTAAGTGTCCTAGTGTTTAAGTGTCCTAGTGTTTAAGTGTCATAGTGTTAGAGTGTCCTAATGTTAAGTGTCCTGTGTTTAAGTGTCCTAGTGTTTAAGTGTCATGAGTGTTAAAGTGTCCTAGTTTGAAAGTGTCTGAGTCTTTAAGTGTCCTAGTGTTTCAGTGTCCTAGTGTTTAAGTATCTTAGTGTTAGAGTGTCCTAGTATTAAAGTGTCCTAGTGTTAAAGTGTCTGAGTGTTAAAGTGTCTGAGTGTTTAAGTTTCCTAGTGTTTAAGTGTCTGAGTGTTTAAGTGTCCTAGTTCGAAAGTGTCTGAGTGTTTCTGTGTCCTAGTGTTTAAGTGTCCTAGTGTTAGAGTGTCCTAGTGTTAAAGTGTCTGAGTGTTTAAGTGTCCTAGTGTTTACGTGTCCTAGTGTTAAAGTGTCTGAGTGTTTAAGTGTCTGAGTGTTTAAGTGTCCTAGTGTTTAAGTGTCTTAGTGTTAAAGTGTCTGAGTTTGAAAGTGTCCTAGTGTTGAAGTGTCCTAGTGCTAAAGTGTCTGCGTGTTAGTGGTCTAGTGTTAAAGTGTCTGAGTGTTTAAGTGTCCTAGTGTTTAAGTGTCCTAGTGCTAAAGTGTCTGCGTGTTTAAGTTTCCTTGTGTTAGTGTCCTAGTGTTGAAGTGTCCGAGTGTTTAAGTGTCCTAGTGTTAGTGGTCTAGTGTTAAAGTGTGTCTGAGTTTTTAAGTGTCCTAGTGTTTAAGTGTCTTAGTGTTAAAGTGTCTGAGTTTTAAAATGTCCTAGTGTTGAAGTGTCCTACTGTTTAAGTGTCTGAGTGTTTAAGTGTCCTAGTGTTTAAGTGTCCTAGTGTTTAAGTGTCTGAGTGTTTCAGTGTCCTAGTGTTTAAGAGTCCGAGTGTTAGAGTGTCCTAGTGTTAAAGTGTCTGAGTGTTGTGTCCTAGTGTTTAAGTGTCCGAGTGTTAGAGTGTCTGAGTGTTTAAGTGTCCTAGTGTTAAATTGTCCTAGTGTTAAAGTGTCTGAGTGTTTAAGTGTCTGAGTGTTTAAGTGTCCTAGTGTTAGTGGTCTAGTGTTAAAGTGTCTGAGTGTTTAAGTTTCCTAGTGTTTAAGTGTCTTAGTATTAAAGTGTCTGAGTTTTAAAATGTCCTAGTGTTGAAGTGTCCTAGTGTTTATGTGTCTGAGGGTTTAAGTGTCCGAGTGTTAGAGTGTCCTAGTGTTTAAGGTTCAGAGTGTTTCAGTGTCCTAGTGTTTAAGGTTCAGAGTGTTTCAGTGTCCTAGTGTTTAAGTATCCGAGTGTTAGAGTGTCCTAGTTTAAAGTGTCTGAGTGTTGAATTGTCCTAGTGTTAAAGTGTCCTATTGTTAAAGTGTCTGAGTATTTAAGTGTCCTAGTGTTTAAGTGTCTGAGTGTTTAAGTGTCCTATTCTGAAAGTGTCTGATTGTTCAAAGTGTTAGAGTGTCCTAGTGTTTAAGTGTCTGAGTGTTTAAGTGTGCTAGTGTTTAAGTGTCCTAGTGTTTAAGTGTCAGAGTGTTAAAGTGTCTGAGTGTTTACATTTCCTAGTGTTAGTGTCCTATTGTTTAATTGTCTGAGTGTTTAAGTGTCCTAGTGTTAGTGGTCTAGTGTTAAAGTGTCCTAGTGTTTAAGTGTCCTAGTGTTAGAGTGTCCTAGTGTTAAAGTGTCTGAGTGTTTAAGTGTCCTAGTGTTTACGTGTCCTAGTGTTAAAGTGTCTGAGTGTTTAAGTGTCTGAGTGTTTAAGTGTCCTAGTGTTTAAGTGTCTTAGTGTTAAAGTGTCTGAGTTTGAAAGTGTCCTAGTGTTGAAGTGTCCTAGTGCTAAAGTGTCTGCGTGTTAGTGGTCTAGTGTTAAAGTGTCTGAGTGTTTAAGTGTCCTAGTGTTTAAGTGTCCTAGTGCTAAGTGTCTGCGTGTTTAAGTTTCCTTGTGTTAGTGTCCTAGTGTTGAAGTGTCCGAGTGTTTAAGTGTCCTAGTGTTAGTGGTCTAGTGTTAAAGTGTCTGAGTTTTTAAGTGTCCTAGTGTTTAAGTGTCTTAGTGTTAAAGTGTCTGAGTTTTAAAATGTCCTAGTGTTGAAGTGTCCTACTGTTTAAGTGTCTGAGTGTTTAAGTGTCCTAGTGTTTAAGTGTCCTAGTGTTTAAGTGTCTGAGTGTTTCAGTGTCCTAGTGTTTAAGAGTCCGAGTGTTAGAGTGTCCTAGTGTTAAAGTGTCTGAGTGTTGTGTCCTAGTGTTTAAGTGTCCGAGTGTTAGAGTGTCTGAGTGTTTAAGTGTCCTAGTGTTAAATTGTCCTAGTGTTAAAGTGTCTGAGTGTTTAAGTGTCTGAGTGTTTAAGTGTCCTAGTGTTAGTGGTCTAGTGTTAAAGTGTCTGAGTGTTTAAGTTTCCTAGTGTTTAAGTGTCTTAGTATTAAAGTGTCTGAGTTTTAAAATGTCCTAGTGTTGAAGTGTCCTAGTGTTTATGTGTCTGAGGGTTTAAGTGTCCGAGTGTTAGAGTGTCCTAGTGTTTAAGGTTCAGAGTGTTTCAGTGTCCTAGTGTTTAAGGTTCAGAGTGTTTCAGTGTCCTAGTGTTTAAGTATCCGAGTGTTAGAGTGTCCTAGTTTTAAAGTGTCTGAGTGTTGAATTGTCCTAGTGTTAAAGTGTCCTATTGTTAAAGTGTCTGAGTATTTAAGTGTCCTAGTGTTTAAGTGTCTGAGTGTTTAAGTGTCCTATTCTGAAAGTGTCTGATTGTTCAAAGTGTTAGAGTGTCCTAGTGTTTAAGTGTCTGAGTGTTTAAGTGTGCTAGTGTTTAAGTGTCCTAGTGTTTAAGTATCAGAGTGTTAAAGTGTCTGAGTGTTTACATTTCCTAGTGTTAGTGTCCTATTGTTAATTGTCTGAGTGTTTAAGTGTCCTAGTGTTAGTGGTCTAGTGTTAAAGTGTCCTAGTGTTTAAGTGTCCTAGTGTTAAAGTGTCTGAGTGTTTCTGTGTCCTAGTGTTTAAGTGTCCTAGTGTTAGAGTGTCCTAGTGTTAAAGTGTCTGAGTGTTTAAGTGTCTGAGTGTTTAAGTGTCCTAGTGTTTAAGTGTCTTAGTGTTAAAGTGTCTGAGTTTGAAAGTGTCCTAGTGTTGAAGTGTCCTAGTGCTAAAGTGTCTGCGTGTTAGTGGTCTAGTGTTAAAGTGTCTGCGTGTTTAAGTTTCCTTGTGTTAGTGTCCTAGTGTTGAAGTGTCCGAGTGTTTAAGTGTCCTAGTGTTAGTGGTCTAGTGTTAAAGTGTCTGAGTTTTTAAGTGTCCTAGTGTTTAAGTGTCTTAGTGTTAAAGTGTCTGAGTTTTAAAATGTCCTAGTGTTGAAGTGTCCTACTGTTAAGTGTCTGAGTGTTTAAGTGTCCTAGTGTTTAAGTGTCCTAGTGTTTAAGTGTCTGAGTGTTTCAGTGTCCTAGTGTTTAAGAGTCCGAGTGTTAGAGTGTCCTAGTGTTAAAGTGTCTGAGTGTTGTGTCCTAGTGTTTAAGTGTCCGAGTGTTAGAGTGTCTGAGTGTTTAAGTGTCCTAGTGTTAAATTGTCCTAGTGTTAAAGTGTCTGAGTGTTTAAGTGTCTGAGTGTTTAAGTGTCCTAGTGTTAGTGGTCTAGTGTTAAAGTGTCTGAGTGTTTAAGTTTCCTAGTGTTTAAGTGTCTTAGTATTAAATGTCTGAGTTTTAAAATGTCCTAGTGTTGAAGTGTCCTAGTGTTTATGTGTCTGAGGGTTTAAGTGTCCGAGTGTTAGAGTGTCCTAGTGTTTAAGGTTCAGAGTGTTTCAGTGTCCTAGTGTTTAAGGTTCAGAGTGTTTCAGTGTCCTAGTGTTTAAGTATCCGAGTGTTAGAGTGTCCTAGTTTTAAAGTGTCTGAGTGTTGAATTGTCCTAGTGTTAAAGTGTTCTATTGTTAAAGTGTCTGAGTATTTAAGTGTCCTAGTGTTTAAGTGTCTGAGTGTTTAAGTGTCCTATTCTGAAAGTGTCTGATTGTTCAAAGTGTTAGAGTGTCCTAGTGTTTAAGTGTCTGAGTGTTTAAGTGTGCTAGTGTTTAAGTGTCCTAGTGTAAGTGTCAGAGTGTTAAAGTGTCTGAGTGTTTACATTTCCTAGTGTAGTGTCCTATTGTTTAATTGTCTGAGTGTTTAAGTGTCCTAGTGTTAGTGGTCTAGTGTTAAAGTGTCCTAGTGTTTAAGTGTCCTAGTGTTAAAGTGTCTGAGTGTTTCTGTGTCCTAGTGTTTAAGTGTCCTAGTGTTAGAGTGTCCTAGTGTTAAAGTGTCTGAGTGTTTAAGTGTCTGAGTGTTTAAGTGTCCTAGTGTTTAAGGTCTTAGTGTTAAAGTGTCTGAGTTGAAAGTGTCCTAGTGTTGAAGTGTCCTAGTGCTAAAGTGTCTGCGGTTAGTGGTCTAGTGTTAAAGTGTCTGAGTGTTTAAGTGTCCTAGTGTTTAAGTGTCCTAGTGCTAAAGTGTCTGCGTGTTTAAGTTTCCTTTTGTTAGTGTCCTAGTGTTGAAGTGTCCGAGTGTTTAAGTGTCCTAGTGTTAGTGGTCTAGTGTTAAAGTGTCTAGTGTTTAAGTGTCCTAGTGTTTAAGTGTCTTAGTGTTAAAGTGTCTGAGTTTTTAAAATGTCCTAGTGTTGAAGTGTCCTACTGTTTAAGTGTCTGGTGTTTAAGTGTCCTAGTGTTTAAGTGTCGTGTTTAAGTGTCTGAGATGTTTCAGTGTCCTATGTTTAAGTGTCCGAGTGTTAGAGTGTCTGAGTGTTTAAGTGTCCTAGTGTTAAATTGTTCTAGTGTTAAAGTGTCTGAGTTTTAAAATGTCCTAGTGTTGAAGTGTCCTACTGTTTAAGTGTCTGAGTGTTTAAGTGTCCTAGTGTTAAGTGTCCTGTGTTTAAGTGTCTGAGTGTTTCAGTGTCCTAGTGTTTAAGTGTCCGAGTGTTAGAGTGTCTGAGTGTTAAGTGTCCTAGAGTTAAATTGTCCTAGTGTTAAAGTGTCTGAGTGTTTAGTGTCTGAGTGTTTAAGTGTCCTAGTGTTTGTGGTCTAGTGTTAAAGTGTTTGAGTGTTTAAGTTTCCTAGTGTTTAAGTGTCTTAGTATTAAAGTGTCGAGTTTTAAAATGTCCTAGTGTTGAAGTGTCCTAGTGTTTACGTGTCTGAGGGTTTAAGTGTCCGATGTTAGAGTGTCCTAGTGTTTAAGGTTCAGAGTGTTTCAGTGTCCTAGTGTTTAAGTATCCGAGTGTTAGAGTGTCCTAGTTTAAAGTGTCTGAGTGTTGAATTGTCCTAGTGTTAAGTGTCCTATTGTTAAGTGTCTGAGTATTTAATTGTTCCTAGTGTTTAAGTGTCCTATTCTGAAAGTGTCTGATTGTTCAAAGTGTTAGAGTGTCCTAGTGTTTAATGTCTGAGTGTTTAAGTGTGCTAGTGTTTAAGTGTCCTAGTGTTTAAGTGTCGAGTGTTAAAGTGTCTGAGTGTTTCATTTCCTAGTGTTAGTGTCCTAGTGTTTAATTGTCTGAGTGTTTAAGTGTCCTAGTGTTAGTGGTCTAGTGTTAAAGTGTCCCTAGTGTTCGAAGTGTCCTAGTGTTTACGTGTCTGAGGGTTTAAGTGTCCTAGTGTTTAAGTGTCCTAGTGTTTAAGTGTCATAGTGTTAGAGTGTCCTAATGTTTAAGTGTCCGAGTGTTTAAGTGTCCTAGTGTTAAAGTGTCTGAGTGTTAAAGTGTCCTAGTTTTTAAGTATCCTAGTGTTAGAGTGTCCTAGTATTAAAGTGTCTGAGTGTTTAAGTGTCCTAGTGTTTAAGTGTCTTAGTGTTAAAGTGTCTGAGTGTTAAAGTGTCCTAGTTTTAAGTATCCTAGTGTTAGAGTGTCCTAGTGTTGAAGTGTCCTAGTGTTTAAGTGTCCTAGTATTTAAGTGTCTGAGTATTTAAGTGTCCTAGTGTTTAAGTGTCCTAGTGTTAAAGGTGCATCAATGTTTTTATCTTAATTCCGTAAGCCCGAGTTCCCGAGTTTCTTGTGGTTTAAAGTTGATTAATGAATAAACGATAATAAATATTGCATGTTGATAAATCTTTTTTAATGAAGAAACCAATTAATTGTTAAAAGAAAAAATATATTTTCACAATAAAACACCGCAATGAACTGGAAATAAACAAATACACAATAGAAAAGACAATGTTTGTATTTCATCACTTAAATAATCAACAGTAAAATATTAACAGGTCATTAACTCACACTTTGACGAGTGTCTTTGGCTTTCTCCTTTTCCAATCCTCTTCAATAATAATAAAAATAATAATAACAATAACATGCCGCTTGAATAATTTCTTTATATATGTCAACATCATCAGGGATTCTTGCACAGACTGAGCTATAACAATAGAAAGGTATGAACACACACAGGTATAAACATACAGGTATGAACACACAGGTATGAACACACAGGTATAAACACACAGGTATGAACACACCACACAGGTATAACACAGGTATAAACACACAGGTATGAACACACACAGGTATAAACATACAGGTATGAACACACACACAGGTATAAACATACAGGTATGAACACCAGGTATGAACACACACACAGGTATAACACACAGGTATGAACACACACACAGGTATAACACACAGGTATGAACACACACACAGGTATAACACACAGGTATAAACATACAGGTATAACACACAGGATGAACACACAGGTATAACACACAGGTATGAAACACACACAGGTATAACACACAGGTATAAACACACAGGTATGAACACACAGGTAGTAATCAGCGAACTGCTTCAACACGTGTATTTTAGTGTATTCACGGCATTCATTTTGTTATTCTACATATTGTTGTTTTATAGTTATTTGTTAATGTAACCAAATTTGTGTTCTTTGAAAGTGAAAAGGATATCGCATTGTGTTTGTTACTTTCGTTGCAGTTGTATATGTCTTAAGCGTAATTTGGTTTGGCTTTCTATTATGGACATGCTTTTATTTGAGGAGAGGTAGCGCGGTTGACAGGAAGTTGTTGTTGCTTGGAAACAACCGGAGATTATCGGAGAAAAGTAATATCTACATAGAAAGACGGAGAAAGTAAAGTGTTAGCACCCCCTGAAGAGGCACAAGCTCTTATGTTGATATTGGAGATTTCAATAAATTCAATTTGAAAAAAATGGGAAAAAACAAACAAAAACGAATATCCAAATAACGAAATTGAAACCTGATAGTACTCCAACGAACGAATATTCGGATATTCGGGTACAGCCCTAGTATGAACACACAGGTATAAACACACAGGTATAAACACACAGGTATGAATACACAGGTATAAATGCGGACAGGTGGAAATGCAGGAGTTGCTGCATAGTGTTCTCGTGTGATCCAATGTGGAAAGAGTCTTTCCCGAAAAGAAATCTGACCAAACAGGAAGTCTCTGAGTCCTACAGGAAGTCTCTGAGTCCTGCAGGAAGTCTCTGAGTCCAGCAGGAAGTATCTGAGTCCTGCAGGAAGTATCTGAGTCCTACAGGAAGTCTCTGAGTCCAGCAGGAAGTCTCTGAGTCCAGCAGGAAGTCTCTGAGTCCTCAGGAAGTCTCTGAGTCCAGCAGGAAGTCTCTGAGTCCAGCAGGAAGTCTCTGAGTCCTGCAGGAAGTCTCTGAGTCCTACAGGAAGTCCGAGTCCAGCAGGAAGTCTCTGAGTCCTGCAGGAAGTCTCTGAGTCCAGCAGGAAGTCTCTGAGTCCTGCAGGAAGTCTCTGAGTCCAGCAGGAAGTTTGAGTCCTACAGGAAGTCTCTGAGTCCAGCAGGAAGTCTCTGAGTCCTACTGGAAGTCTCTGAGTCCAGGAAGTCTCGAGTCCTACAGGAAGTCTCTGAGTCCTACAGGAAGTCTGAGCCAGCAGGAAGTATCTGAGTCCTACAGGAAGTATCTGAGTCCTACAGGAAGTATCTGAGTCCTGCAGGAAGTCTCGAGTCCAGCAGGAAGTCTCTGAGTCCTCAGGAAGTCTCTGAGTCCTGCAGAAGTCTCTGAGTCCTACAGGAAGTCTCTGAGTCCTGCAGGAAGTCTCTGAGTCATACAGGAAGTCTCTGTCCTGCAGGAAGTCTCTGAGTCATACAGAAGTCTCTGAGTCCTGCAGGAAGTCTATGATCCTGCAGGAAATATATGACTCCTACAGGAAGTCTCTGGTTTAAGAGCAGCCGCACTCGTCCACGATCATGTTCTGGATGTCCTTCTTGATGATCTCTGCTCCTCGTTGTAGTACAGCATGGACATGGCTCTGAACCGTGTGGGGACGCAGCAGGACCGGATGTTCTGGAAGGGCCCGTGGCCGCGCATGCGGTAGTGGTTGATGACGGTGGAGTGGAAGGACAGCGCCGAGCCGCTGAAGCTCGACATGTGGTTTGGACATTCCCCCTCACAGTAGTTGGCGTGGTAACCGGACGGTGCGATGATCCAGTCGTTCCAGCTGATGTCTTTGAAGTTTACGTAGAACTGACGTTTGCAGCAGACGCGGATCTTCCCGTCGCATTCCAGCCCGCGTCTGACCCGCCGCTGCGCAGCCTCCTACAGCAGCTCGCAGCACCACCATGAGGAAGGGTCGGTGGGACTGGTCCCGCCCCCGGCCCGCTCGCTGGCCGTCAGCACCGCTGTGACTCCGGCCTCGTGCAGAGCGGACAGACGACCCGCAGCCTCAGCGCTCCGCCGCCGCCTGACAGCAGAGTCTGGATGCTGCGAGACACGGCGAGCGTGTGCCAGCCGCTGCGACGGACATCCACCATCTTATCCGAAACACACCCTCTTCCTCACTCCTCCTGATGAAGCTGCAGCGACACTTTCCCTTTCCATCGGGTTCCCTTCGAAATCTTCAGGAAGATCCAGATGTTGGCCTGTTCCACCACCGCTGAGCCGCCCTCTGCTGAAAGGTTGAAGGTCACAGAGTTCAGAGAGCCTCCTGCAGGGGGAGCACAACAACAGCTTCAGATTATTAACTCCAATCACAACATGTTTCTCCGTCCTCTCACTTCCCTCTCTGAGTCAGAGTAAACCCGACAGAGTCTCACAGGTGCAGCCTGCAGGTCTCTGGCCGTTTCTCAATCTCGAGGATACTGGCTTCCAAGCCAATATTTCAAGGATACTACTACGTCATCGAGTGCGCCGAAGGACTGTTCCAATCTCCATCATACTTGGAATTCTACCGAGGCCGCGTCCTTGGTTTGGGGAAATTTCGAGGCTGCACATGGGTAGACTTTGCGTCCTTAAAATCCCCACAATGCTTTGCGCACGGACCAATTTCCAAAACCCTTGCGGAGAATGGCTGAACCGACGCAGCACACATTGAAATGTAGTATGTCGTGGCGTAGAACATGTGTTGGTAAATGTGTGACTTTGTTTTCACCAAACTGTGTTCCGTGAAAGTAAAGCAAGTTCATAATTAGATAGACATTGTGAGGGATTTATTTTAGGTACAGTTTATGTTGAAACCGTTAGAGAGAGTGGCACACTTGTTAGCCCTTCCATTCTTCTTCGTTTTCCGAAGCCGTGGCTTGGAGCATACTTGCTTCGTTTCTGAAGGAAGTGACTTGAAAGTACGGCAACTACCAAGCCAGTATCCTCGAGATTGAGAACGGCCTCTGTCTCTGCTCCTTTATAGACTCCTTTTAGCGGCAGTGGCTCAGTCTGTAGGGACTTGGTCTTGGAACCGAAGGGTCGCCGGTTCACGTCCCGACCGAACCAAAAACAAATATAGTAAGCTGGGCAGCTGGAGAGGTGCTTCCTGACACTGCCGAGGTGCCATGATCAAGGCATCTAACCTTGAAACTGCTCCCTGGCCACCTCTCCTATCTGCATGTGGTTGTGTTTGTATACCCTCTGTGTGGTAATGTGTAAACACAACAGAGTGGAGAAAGAATGTCTCTGTGAGGGATTCATAAAGTATGTCTTCTTCTTCTTCTTCTTCTTCTTCTTCTCTTCTTCTTCTTCTCTTCGTCTTCTTCTTCTTCTTCTTCTTCTTCTTCTTCTTCTTCTTCTTCTTCTTCTTTTCTTCTTTCTTCTCTTCTTCTTTCTTCTTCTTCTAAACTCAGACATCTCTGCAGATGTTATATACAAATGATAATTGTATTAATAATTGTATTAATAATTGATCATAGAGAAACTGACATCTTGATGATAATTAATGATGAAATAAAGAATTTGTGAACTTGTTGAATCAGTCTGGAGGAGGCGCCCCCCCCCCCCCTTTGTGTCTGAATGAATGGACAAAGACATGTCGTTAACAGAAACAGCATGAACAGAGCTGCCTCTAAATATACCCGATATGAGACACTAAAAAAAGACCTGGTTTCAGGGAATGTTGTTAACAAGGACACCACACACACACACACACCACACACCCACACACACACACACACACACACACACACACACACACACACCTTTGTTTCCTGAATAATTACTGAGGCCCAGTTTGTTTGAATGGGGAGATTATTTACGGCCCAAGACCACTCGGTATGCCCCCCCCCCTCGTTACTGTCCCCTAATTTCGGCGAGCCTTTGAGAGGTTTTAATTAAATACTCTTCTCAGAGCGAAAACTATTTATAGCACAAACACATTCTGTACATTTATGTAAGCAAACAAGCCGGGGCTGTGATTGGTCAGTAAATGTTCATAAAAGTAGACCCTAACATCATCACGTTTATTAAAGAGGTTTTTTTTGAAAATCTCTTTCTGTGAGACCTGTCATGGAGGGTTGCAGATGAACTCAAAAGACTTTTCTTCTGTGGGCTAATATGACTGAATCCCCCCCACAGGCTGAGAGGATGAACCCTAACACAGACTAGAGTCAACAGAACCAGACCGAGTGAGGACATCTGCAAACACACTCTGACCTCTTTTTGTGAATGAGCTGATAATAGAGCGCACAGACAAAGCTCTCCGAAGCAGCTGACGGTCAGAGTCTGATTCCACGCCACCACTAACTGTAGCTCCGCCACCACTGACTGTAGCTCCGCCACCACTGACTGTAGCTCCGCAACCACTGACCCTGCCACCACTGACCTGTAGCTCCGCAACCACTGACTGTAGCTCCGCCACCACTGACTTGCAACCACTGAACTGTAGCTCCGCAACCACTGACTCCGCAACCACTGACCTGTAGCTCCGCAACCACCCCTGCAACCACTGAACTGTAGCTCCGCAACCACTACCCTGCAACCACTGACCTGTAGCTCCGCCACCACTGACCTGTACTCCGCAACCACTAACCTGTAGCCCGCCAACTGACCTGTAGCTCCGCAACCACTAACCCTGCAACCACTGACCTGCTCCGCCACCACTAACCTGTAGCTCCGCCACCACTGACCTGTAGCTCCGCAACCACTAACCCTGCAACCACTGACCTGTAGCTCCGCAACCACTGACCTGTAGCTCCGCCACCACTAACTCTGCAACCACTGAACTGTAGCTCCGCAACCACTGACTCCGCAACCACTGACCTGTAGCTCCGCAACCACTAACCCTGCAACCACTGACCTGTAGCTCCGCCACCACTGACCTGTAGCTCCGCAACCACTGACCTGTAGCTCCGCAACCACTAACCTGCAACCACTGACCTGTAGCTCCGCAACCACTGACCTGTAGCTCCGCAACCACTGACCTGTAGCTCCGCCACCACTGAACTGTAGCTCTGCAACCACTGACCTGTAGCTCCGCAACCACTGACCTGTAGCTCCGCCACCACTGAACTGTAGCTCTGCAACCACTGACCTGTAGCTCCGCAACCGCTGACCTGTAGCTCCGCAACCGCTGACCTGTAGCTCCGCAACCGCTGACCTGTAGCTCCGCCACCACTAACTGTAGCTCCGCCACCACTGAACTGTAGCTCTCCGCCACCACTGACCTGTAGCTCCGCAACCACTGACCTGTAGCTCCGCAACCACTGACCTGTAGCTCCGCAACCACTGACCTGTAGCTCCGCCACCACTGACTGTAGCTCCGCAACCACTGACCTGTAGCTCCGCAATCACTGACCTGTAGCTCCGCCACCACTGAACTGTAGCTCCGCAACCACTGAACTGTAGCTCCGCAACCACTGAACTGTAGCTCCGCAACCACTAACTCTGCAACCACTGAACTGTAGCTCCACAACCACTAACTCTGCAACCACTGACCTGTAGCTCCGCAACCACTAACTCTGCAACCACTGAACTGTAGCTCCGCAACCACTGAACTGTAGCTGTTTCCCCGACTCAGACTGCAAGGACTCTGGGTGAGACCCTAGATAACAACCTGTCCTTCACTGCAAACATCGCTGCTGCAACCCACTGCTGCAGATACATGCTCTACAGCATCAGGAGGACGCGTCCCCAGCTGACCCAGAGAGCCACGCAGGTTCTGGTCCAGGCTCTCGTCACCTCACGCCTAGACTACTACAACTCCCTCCTGCTGGTCTGCCTGCATGTGCCATCCGACCTCTCTCACCCAGAATGCAGCGGCTCGTCTGGTCTTCAGCCTTCCTGAATGTTCCACACCCCTCCTCCGCTCCCTCCACTGGCTTCCGGTAACTGCTAGAATCCACTTCAAGACACTGGTACTTGCGTACCATGCTGCGAATGGATCTGGCCCTTCCTACATCCAGGACATGGTTAAACCGTGCACCCCAGCACGTGCACTCCGCTCTGCATCAGCCAGACGGCTCGCTGCACCCTCGCTGCACCCTCGCTGCACCCTCGCTGCGAGGGGGACCCAAGTTCCATCAGCAGAAACACGTGGGTTTGCTGTCCTGGCTCCAAGATGGTGGAACGAGCTCCCATTGACATCAGGACAGCAGAAAGCTCACACACCTTCCAGACTGGAACTCATCTCCTTCGACTCCACTTAACTCTCTACCCCTGCATCCCTTAACTATGTGGCCTCACCTGGCTCTGTTTGGCCTCACCTGGCTCTGTTTGGCCTCACCTGGCCCTGTTTGGCCTCACCTGGCCCTGTTTGGCCTCACCTGGCTCTGTGTTGGCCTCACCTGGCCCTGTTTGGCCTCACCTGGCCCTGTTTGGCCTCACCTGGCCCTGTTTGGCCTCACCTGGCTCTGTGTTGGCCTCACCTGGCCCTGTTTGGCCTCACCTGGCCCTGTTTGGCCTCACCTGGCTCTGTGTTGGCCTCACCTGGCTCTGCGAAGGCGATGATCTCAGAGGGGGGTTCAGAAGGTGTTTGGGCCCCGGGGCCGTCCTCCTGGATCTCCACGCTGCCGTCCTCAGCCACTCGGCCGACCTGCAGCTTCCTGATGGCGTTGAGCAAGGCAGCACGAGGCACCGGCTGCGTGAGGTTGGGCCGAGCGCTCAGGTGCAGCATGTTGAGAATGTGAAGCTTCACTGCCTCCACCATCTCTTCCTGTCCGCCCGACGAAGACAAGTTCCTCTTCATCAGAGCGCAGGAAGGACAGACCGACGCCACGTCCACCTCCGGACCTGACGACACCTCCGGACCCGGAGACCCCGTCGGTGACGCGTCAGCAAGAAGCACGAAGGCCATGAAGAAGAAGACAGAAAACTGAGACGCCATGACGGGCTGCAACCCTGACAGATATCTGGAGCAGAGGAGACGATATCGGAGGAGACGATATCTGAGGAGACGATATCTGAGGAGACGATACCAGAGGAGACGATATCTGAGGAGACGATACCAGAGGAGACGATATCTGAGGAGACGATACCAGAGGAGACGATACCAGAGGAGACGATACCAGAGGAGACGATACCAGAGGAGACGACACCAGAGGAGACGAGGTGAATCTCTTACGGTAGCAGAAATCAGAAATCCTCCGGACTGTCAGCAAAGCTCTAAAGTTATTTGAATCTTGTCTGAGTTGCCCGGTCTTAATGTATCTGGTGCTGAAGGTCCTGATGGTCTGTTGGCTCTGGTGGTTCTGATGGTCCTGATTGTTCTGGTGGTTCTGGTGGAGCTGGTGGCTCTGGTGGTTCTGATTGTTCTGGTGGTTCTGGTGGTTCTGGTGGAGCTGGTGGCTCTGGTGGTTCTGGTGGTTCTGGTGGAGCTGGTGGCTCTGGTGGTTCTGGGGTTCTGGTGGTTCTGGTGGTTCTGGTGGAGCTGAATGAACACCGAGTGCAGGGTCACTCTACTCTCCCTCTCGCTCTGTTTCTGTAATTATACCTCTCCGCTGATCCCTCCCTCCACACACAGAGGTATTCCCTCTGATTCACACACACACACACACACACACACACACACACACACACACACACACACACACACACACACACACACACACACACACACGCAAGTAAAGTCTCTCAGATATCTCAGGACTGTTTGCGGTGTTTCCTCCTGAATGAACGTCACGACAAAAGAGGAGGAGGAAGGAGGGAAGAGGAGGACGAGAGTGTCCCTGATTCATTCATACCACACACACACACACACACACACACACACACACACACACACACACACACACACACACACACACACACACACACACACACACACACACACACACACACCAGTGACTCAGCACAGCGTCATGCTAGCCTCACGTGGAGGAGAAACTCTGGTGTGAAATGTATTTACCCAATACTTTGTTGTTACGATCAGAATCCTGCACTCAGCAGATGGAGCACACACACACACACACACACACACACACACACACACACACACACACACACACACACACACACACACACACACACACACACACACACGCTCTGTGACATCAGCACGCCCTCTGCTGGTGGGAGGCAGGTGTTGCAGCGTCCTCTTCACCTGAGCCTGTGATGAGGCTGATGATGACTCTGCAGGAAGTGACTTAGAGACAGGAGAGAAACTGGTAACAATGTGGAGTTGTTTAGTATTTATTATTGTAGAGTTATTTCATATGTATTCATGTAGAGTTATTTCATATTTATTAATGTAAAGTTGATTAAAATGTATTCCTGGTTGTCAATGGTCCAGATATAATCTTCATGTCGTTTTTGTTTTTATGATTTTTGCTGTTCGTTGTCGTACAGCAGATTTTACATCACTGGAGGGGTTAACACACACACACACACACACACACACACACACACACACACACACACACACACACACACACACACACACACACACACACACACACACACACTCGCTCACACTCGCTCACACACGCACACACTCGCTCACACCTCCCCCTCCCGTCTCTCTCGGTAATCCGCTCTCTCTGCAGTCATCATGGCGGAAATCAAGACGGGGATCTTCGCGAAGAACGTGCAGAAACGGCTGAACCGCGCGCAGGAGAAGGTGAGGGGGACCGGGAGAAAGGGGGGAGAAACGGGGGAGAAACGGGGGAGAAACGGGGGAGAAACGGGTGGAACGGGAGGACCGGGAGGAACCGGGGTGTTTAGGGGGATGGAGAGAAAGATGGATGCGCTGCGGGCCTCCTCTCTCTCTGCTCATATATGTTAGGGCTATAGGCTATTATATATATATTATACTATATTATATATTTCATCGACATCTCTGCTGTTCATTAACACCGGATCCGTACCGAGAGCCTGACGTCACGATACGTTCATTTCACCTCCGTAAAAACCGTTAAATCATCATTTAACTGACGGAGCTTTGTGATTGGCTGAACAGACCGACCAAACACCTCGTGATGACGTCATGCGGATGAATGATCAAATGTATATGAAGATATTCTGAGTTTATATTTAAATAAATGACGCGCTCCTGAGCCAAGGTGGGGAGGGGGGCGTGATGACGTCAGACACCTGAGAGCGTCAGTGTGTTGTCATAATACTATATTATTATTACATTACATTATTACTAGGGCTGTCTATGGAAGCAAACAAGAGACAGAAGTATTTGAATTTTATTAGACACCAAATTTATAGCATTGAAAATAATTACTTTGAAAATCATGTATCTGAATTTTTTGCTCCGAATTTACCTATGTGAAATGAAAATGTAACAATTGAAGTTAAAAAAATTCGAATAGTCAAATTCAGATCCCAAAATTCAAGTGAAAATAATTCGAATGCACAATTTCGGTGTTAAAAAATTAGACGTAAAAAATGTCGGTGTTTAAAATTGTTGTCCAAAATTGCGATGCAACGTCATCCGGGCTACTCAGACAGGATAAGCAATCGAGCCTGAATACAATCAAACCGACTTCTGGCCTATCAGAGCCAAGCCGCGAACTCCGGGACAGAGTGCGGTGAAGCCCAATGCTGCAAACTGTAGGCGATGGATGCAGATGGGAGCAATTCCCGTAGACCATGTTAAAATGTCCAACTTAACATCAGAACATGAACATGTTTCTAGCCTGGATCCACAAAAACATATTCTCTATATTTAGATTCCCCCTTCATGACCAGTGTTGGGTGTAACGCGTTACAAAAGTAACGGAGTTACAGTAATATATTACTTTTGCTGTAATGAAGTAATGTAATGCATTACTAATGCAATGTGGGTAATATATTACCCACAATGCTCAGTAACGCAGTTACAACACATTCTAACCCGAAATGAAATGGTGTTTTGTTTTTTAAGAATGTACTACATAGCGAGACATCCCGACACCAGACAACTTGTGCGGGTAGATTAGTAAACCTGGTGTTTACCCTTTAGGCTTCGCGCCGGGATCTTCGGGGCAGTTGAATGTTATGCACCCTCTATTCAAAAAAGAGAACGGAGCGAAAAATAAGTGTCAGGTGCGCGTGACCTGCTCCGCTGCGCGTGCATCATTTCCAAAGTGCTTCCACAGACACACATCTGTGGATAATCATTTATACGAACATGGTTAAAGCAACCGTCACTAAACGCCAGCAACACTGCATCTACTGCAGACCGTAGCAACGGGTCGGATGGGGCATCACGTGACCCTCCGCTGTGGACACTAGCTTACTCCCGCCTGACTCGCCGCCCTCGCCCCCGGAGCAGCAGTCTTCGTTGCCGAAACTAATAATACCTAACCCTAATAATATTGCTTTTAAAAAAATAAATGGTCCTGTGGTATCAGTATTTGACTAGCAATTTAGTTAAATAGTTTTGTTTATCAACGCTACAACATAGCGTTCCGTGAGTCGGGTTGTCGTTGTTGGGGGGAAAGCAAACAGCTGTTTGCTGCGGAGCGCAGCGCGAGCAGGCTCCGTGAGCGCGCTCCTTCACTACAGACTCTCGCGCCACCTAACCATTCGCCAACATGTTTTTAATACCAGCGCTAACCGGCCAGGCGCCGGGCAAAAAACAATCTTCAAATAAAAGAAAGTCACCGGAGGAGTTAAAGGAGAGTGACGGGGAGAGGAGGAGAGGGAGAGGAGAAGAAGAGGGAGAGGAGAAGAAGAGGGAGAGGAGGAGAAGAGGGAGAGGAGAAGAAGAGGGAGAGGAGGAGAAGAGGGAGAGGAGGAGAAGAGGAGAGGAGGAGAAGGGAGGGAAGAGGAGGAGAAGAGGGAGAGGAGGTTCCAGCTGGATGGATGGAGTTGGCTTCTCGGTGCAGTGACACGTCCTAAAACCCTTTTATAATCTATCATTAGATTTATGATCAGAACATTATAAAAGTAGGCAGACATGTGGAGATTATCCGGCTGAACAAAACGTGCATTTATCAAACAGGTTTGTTTCCACAGACCTTATTTCCAGCTATTTTCCAAAACCCTGTGGAGAAACCCTCTCTGTGGAGGGAGCCAGCAGCTACTTCCTGGTTCAGGACGCGTCACTGCACCTCTCAAACATGATGCCATTATGAACGAGGTCTTCTGTCGGCTCTGTACATCAATGCCGACAGGAAGTGAAGAGTAGAACATAAAGGTATTGGCTTCAGGGAAGTGTCCCAGCAGTTTAGGACAATAGAGGTTCTAATCTAATCTATAGCCATCACATGTCTAACTCCTGACGACAGGAAGGCAGAACGCGCATTAGACAAATAATAATACTCATAATGGCAGACATTTTTTAACAATGACCACAATATCATTATTTTAATAAACCAAATATGAACAACTGAGGAAAATGAGGAAGAACTGATGATTCAAATGTTGTAGTACATAGGTAAAGTCGGAGCAAAACAATTCAGATAGGCCAACATGATTTTCAAAGTAATTATTTTCAATGCTATAAATTCGGTGTCTAATAAAATTCAAATACTTCTGTCTCTTGTTTGCTTCCATAGCTGTCAGTCGATTACAAATATTTAATCACGATTAATCGCATGATTGTCCATAGTTAATCGCACATTTTTTGTCTGTTCTAAATGTACCTTAGAGGGATATTTTTCAAGTTTTTAATACTCTTATCAACATATGTTTCTTTATTATTATTATCATTTGAACAATGACAATTCTCATGAATATTAACACCTCTGAACATTACAAATATTCGCCTCAATTCAACCTGGAACCTCTCTCATACAATACAATAATACTGTGTGTGTGTGTGTGTGTGTGTGTGTGTGTGTGTGTGTGTGTGTGTGTGTGTGGAGAGAGAGAGAGACACTGTGAAGGATCGTTGGAGCTATGTGCAACTCAAGGCATACGCTCGAACGGGAGCTGCCTGGACGCTGCGATCATGTTGCGCACTATCCGAGCTGAGTGTGCTGACTTCTCGTACAACGTCCCGCTGTCTGCTTCCTGCATCAAGTCAAGCGCTCGGCGCAGTTGTCGGTGAAATATCGCTCCTCTGTTTTCATTGAAACAGCTCCATATCCGTTAGCGCAGCTAGCTAGCACCAGATGCTAACAACAACAATACATATTATATTTAAGCAATAGCTCACGTCAGGCCGTGGTATGTGCTCATTATATCACAGCTAAGGGGCGTGGTTCAGCGACAACCCCCTAGCTGTGATATAATGAGCATATACCACGGCCTGACGTGAGCTATTGCTTTTATAAAATGGTTACCAAGTGTGGCAATATGAAAGAAAAATACACACTCTAATTGAAATAGTTTTTATTAGTAAATAATTATGTTCAAAATAAAATAGTCCCTCCGTTGCCTTCTGCACGAAACATAGTGCGAGGTGTTTGCTATGCAACAACACTAGCAGTTTGCTTTTCAGCCCAACGTTATACAGTGTTTCTCAGACGCGGAGGATACTGACTTGTTGTGAAAAGTAACTTACAGTTCTACCCGTGGTATACGCTCTGTATATCACGGCTAGAACCAATCAGATTGCTTGATTTGACTTGTCCATTTTATCCGGGGAGAACACTACCTGGTTCTGATTGGACAGGGAAACACTACCTGGTTCTGATTGGACAGGGAGAACATTACCTGGTTCTGATTGACAGGGAGAACATTACCTAGTTCTGATTGGACAAGGAGAACACTACTTGGTTCTGATTGGACAGGGAGAACATTACCTGGTTTCTGATTGGACAGGGAGAACATTACCTAGTTCTGATTGGACAGGGAGAAACACTACCTGGTTCTGATTGGACAGGGAAAACCCTACCTGATTCTGATTGGACAGGGAGAACATTACCTAGTTCTGATTAGACAGGGAGAACACTACCTAGTACTGATTGGACAGGGAGAACACTACCTGGTTCTGATTGGACAGGGAAAACCCTACTTGGTTCTGATTGGACAGGGAGAACATTACCTGGTTCTGATTGGACAGGGAGAACACTACCTGATTCTGATTGGACAGGGAGAACATTACCTAGTTCTGATTAGACAGGGAGAACACTACCTGGTTCTGATTGGACAGGGAAAACCCTACTTGGTTCTGATTGGACAGGGAGAACACTACCTGGTTCTGATTGGACAGGGAAAACCCTACTTGGTACTGATTAGACAGGGAGAACACTACCTGGTTCTGATTGGACAGGGAAAACCCTACTTGGTTCTGATTGGACAGGGAAAACCCTACTTGGTACTGATTGGACAGGGAGAACACTACCTGGTTCTGATTGGACAGGGAAAACCCTACTTGGTTCTGATTGGACAGGGAGAACATTACCTGGTTCTGATTGGACAGGGAGAACACTACCTTGTTCTGATTGGACAGGGAGAACATTACCTGGTTCTGATTGGACAGGGAGAACATTACCTGGTTCTGATTGGACAGGGAGAACATTACCTAGTTCTGATTGGACAGGGAGAACACTACCTGGTTCTGATTGGACAGGGAGAACATTACCTGGTTCTGATTGGACAGGGAGAACATTACCTAGTTCTGATTGGACAGGGAGAACACTACCTGGTTCTGATTGGACAGGGAGAACACTACTTGGTTCTGATTGGACAGGGAGAACATTACCTGGTTCTGATTGGACAGGGAGAACATTACCTAGTTCTGATTGGACAGGGAGAACACTACCTGGTTCTGATTGGACAGGGAAAACCCTACCTGATTCTGATTGGACAGGGAGAACATTACCTAGTTCTGATTAGACAGGGAGAACACTACCTAGTACTGATTGGACAGGGAGAACACTACCTGGTTCTGATTGGACAGGGAAAACCCTACTTGGTTCTGATTGGACAGGGAGAACATTACCTGGTTCTGATTGGACAGGGAGAACACTACCTGATTCTGATTGGACAGGGAGAACATTACCTAGTTCTGATTAGACAGGGAGAACACTACCTAGTACTGATTGGACAGGGAGAACACTACCTGGTTCTGATTGGACAGGGAAAACCCTACTTGGTTCTGATTGGACAGGGAGAACATTACCTGGTTCTGATTGGACAGGGAGAACACTACCTGGTTCTGATTGGACAGGGAGACCTGTCCGTTGATTGGTATGATATCCTTATATGGGCAGAAATCCTAAATTACTGGAACGTGTTGCTGGAACGTGTTGCTGGAACGTGTTGCTGGAACTTGTGCTCGACCTCTCTTCTGTCCAGAACCAGAACCTGACACCAGCGGGTGAAATTCTAAACGCCGTTAAATATTAAAGCTGGCTCATAGCTTTGTGTTTCAGAGACGTGTTTTCTGGTTCGCTCAAAGGATTTACTTTAATAAACCGAAGCCTGACACAGTGGTATCTTAGTGTCTGTTGACTTCCTGTGGAAGGAAGCTGTGGTCAGATGTATTGACAAAATAGAAGTAACGTCTTTAATCAGCAGTTATGGTTCTGTTTCCAGGTGCTGCAGAAACTGGGGAAGGCAGACGAGACCAAAGATGAGCAGTTTGAGCAGGTGGTCGTCAACTTCAGGAGGCAGGAGGTGAGCAGAGACAAACATACACAGGGTTATATAGATATTATATATCGATTCATCTATTATAGATGCACATGCAGCCACATGCGTCGCCCCCTCCGCAGGGGGCCACACATGAATGCTGATGAAACAGTGAAATTTGATTTAATGTTTTCTCTGTCTGTCAGTCTGAAGGCTCTCGGCTGCAGAGGGAGATGAAGGCCTACATGGCGGCCATTAAAGGTGAGGCTCCTAACACCCTGAGTGTGTGTCTGTCCCCTCATCATCATATGTATTAATGTTAATAACGATAATAACCATGTCCGGTGCCTTGCTCAAGGGCACCACGGCAGGGCCCAGGAGGTGAACTGGGACCTCTCCAATAGCAGTCCACACTCCATATTTAGTTTTGTTCGGGGACTTGAAGCGGCGACCCTACGGCTCCCAGTCCCTACTGACTGAGCCACTGCCGGACTGTCCCCTCATCATCATATGTATTAATGTTAATAACAATAATAAACTAACACCCTGAGTGTGTGTCAGGGATGCAGCAGGCCTCCATCAACCTGACGCAGTCTCTGCACGAAGTCTACGAGCCGGACTGGCACGGCAAAGACGACGTCATGGTCATCGGGAAGGTAAGAGTCCTGAGATCTCCTACTGAGAACAGCTCATGAACACACCAGATCTTCAGAAGCAGAAGCTCCTGAACACACCAGGTCTTCAGAAGCAGCAGCTCCTGAACACACCAGGTCTTCAGAAGCAGAAGCTCCTGAACGCACCAGGTCTTCAGAAGCAGCTCCTGAACACACCAGGTCTTCAGAAGCAGAAGCTCCTGAATGCACCAGGTCTTCAGAAGCTCCTGAACACACCAGGTCTTCAGAAGCAGAAGCTCCTGAATGCACCAGGTCTTCAGAAGCAGCAGTTGCTGAATGTACCAGGTCTTCAGAATCAGAAGCTACTGAACGCACCAGGTCTTCAGAAGCAGAAGCTCCTGAATGCACCAGGTCTTCAGAAGCAGAAGCTCCTGAATGTACCAGGTCTTCAGAATCAGAAGCTACTGAACGCACCAGGTCTTCAGAAGCAGAAGCTCCTGAATGTACCAGGTCTTCAGAAGCTCCTGAATGCACCAGGTCTTCAGAAGCAGAAGCTCCTGAATGTACCAGGTCTTCAGAAGCTCCTGAATGCACCAGGTCTTCAGAAGCAGAAGCTCCTGAATGTACCAGGTCTTCAGAAGCTCCTGAATGCACCAGGTCTTCAGAAGCTCCTGAACACACCAGGTCTTCAGAATCAGAAGCTCCTGAACACACCAGGTCTTCAGAATCAGAAGCTACTGAACGCACCAGGTCTTCAGAAGCTCCTGAATGCACCAGGTCTTCAGAAGCTCCTGAACACACCAGGTCTTCAGAATCAGAAGCTCCTGAACGCACCAGGTCTTCAGAAGCTCCTGAACACACCAGGTCTTCAGAATCAGAAGCTCCTGAACACACCAGGTCTTCAGAATCAGAAGCTCCTGAACGCACCAGGTCTTCAGAAGCTCCTGAACACACCAGGTCTTCAGAAGCAGAAGCTACTGAACGCACCAGGCCTTCAGAAGCTCCTGAACACACCAGGTCTTCAGAAGCTCCTGAACACACCAGGTCTTCAGAAGCAGAAGCTACTGAACGCACCAGGTCTTCAGAAGCTCCTGAATGCACCAGGTCTTCAGAAGCTCCTGAACACACCAGGTCTTCAGAATCAGAAGCTCCTGAACGCACCAGGTCTTCAGAAGCTCCTGAACACACCAGGTCTTCAGAATCAGAAGCTCCTGAACACACCAGGTCTTCAGAATCAGAAGCTCCTGAACGCACCAGGTCTTCAGAAGCTCCTGAACACACCAGGTCTACAGAAGCAGCAGCTCAGGGTTAACCAACAGTGAAGAGCTGGGGGAGGGACTAAGAGCCTGCTGGACCAATGTGAACACGGCTTTATAGATTGTACATTTGTATGTGTCGCTATGACAGATCTGTTGTGTTTCTGAAGGACTGCGATGCCATGTGGGAGGATTTCCATAACAAGCTGGTGGACTCGACGCTTTTGAACCTGGATGAGTATCTTGTGCAGTTCCCAGACCTCAGAGTAAGTCCTGAACCTAAACCTGAACTTCTCTTAACCTGACCCTCTCTAAACCTGAACCTCTCTAAACCTGACCCTCTCTAAACCTGAACCTCTCTAAACCTGACCCTCTCTAAACCTGAACCTCTCTAAACCTGACCCTCTCTAAACCTGAACCTCTCTAAACCTGAACTTCTCTAAACCTGAACTTCTCTAAACCTGAACCTCTAAACCTGAACCTCTCTAAACCTGACCCTCTCTAAACCTGAACCTCTCTAAACCTGAACCTCTCTAAACCTGAACCTCTCTAAACCTGAACTTCTCTAAACCTGACCCTCTCTAAACCTGAACCTCTCTAAACCTGAACTTCTCTAAACCTGACCCTCTCTAAACCTGACCCTCTCTAAACCTGAACCTCTCTAAACCTGACCCTCTCTAAACCTGAACCTCTCTAAACCTGAACTCTCTAAACCTGAACCTCTCTAAACCTGACCCTCTCTAAACCTGAACCTCTCTAAACCTGAACTTCTCTAAACCTGAACTTCTCTAAACCTGAACTTCTCTAAACCTGAACCTCTAAACCTGAACCTCTCTAAACCTGACCCTCTCTAAACCTGAACCTCTCTAAACCTGAACCTCTCTAAAACCTGAACCTCTCTAAACCTGACCCTCTCTAAACCTGACCCTCTCTAAACCTCACCCTCTCTAAACCTGACCCTCTCTAAACCTGACCCTCTCTAAACCTGACCCTCTCTAAACCTGAACCTCTCTAAACCTGAGCTTCTCTAAACCTGAACCTCTAAACCTGAACTTCTCTAAACCTGAACCTCTCTAAACCTGAACCTCTCTAAACCTGAACTTCTCTAAACCTGAACCTCTCTAAACCTGAACTTCTCTAAACCTGAACCTCTCTAAACCTGAACTTCTCTAAACCTGAACCTGTCTAAACCTGAACTTCTCTAAAACCTGAACCTCTCTAAACCTGAACCTCTATAAACCTGAAACCTCTCTAAACCTGAACTTCTCTAAACCCTGAAACTTCTCTAAACCTGAACTCTCTAAACCTGAACCTCTATAAACCTGAACCTGTCTAAACCTGAACTTCTCTAAACCTGAAACCTCTCTAAACCTGAACCTCTCTAAACTACCTGAACCTCTCTAAAACCTGAACCTCTCTAAACCTGAACTTCTCTAAAACCTGAACCTCTATAACCTGAACCTCTCTAAACCTGAAACCTCTCTAACCTGAACTTCTCTCTAAACCTGAACTTCTCTAAACCTGAACTTCTCTAAACCTGAACTTCTCTAAACCTGAACTTCTCTAAACCTGAACTTCTCTAAACCTGAAATTCTCTCAACCTGACCCTCTATAAACCTGAACCTCTCTAAACCTGAACCTCTCTAAACCTGAACTTCTCTAAACCTGAACCTCTATAAACCTGAACTTCTCTAAACCTGAACTTCTCTAAACCTGAACTTCTCTAAAACCTGAACTTCTCTAAACCTGACCCTCTCTAAACCTGAACCTCTCTAAACCCTGAACCTCTCTAACCTGAACTTCTCTAAACCTGAAACCTCTATAAACCTGAACCTGTCTAAACCTGAACTTCTCTAAACCTGAACTTCTCTAAACCTGAACCTCTCTAAACCTGAACCTCTATAAAACCTGAACTTCTCTAAACCTGAACTTCTCTAAACCTGAACCTCTCTAAACCTGAACCTCTATAAACCTGACCCTCTCTAAACCTGAACCTCTCTAAACCTGAACCTCTATAAACCTGACCCTCTCTAACCTGAACCTCTCTAAACCTGAACCTCTATAAACCTGACCCTCTCTAAACCTGAACTTCTCTAACCTGAACCTCTCTAAACCTGACCCTCTCTAAACCTGAGCTTCTCTAAACCTGAACTTCTCTAAACCTGAACTTCTCTAAACCTGAACCTCTCTAAACCTGAACTTCTCTAAACCTGAACTTCTCTAAACCTGAACTTCTCTAAACCTGAACCTCTATAAACCTGAACCTGTCTAAACCTGAACCTCTCTAAACCTGAACCTCTATAAACCTGAACCTGTCTAAACCTGAACTTCTCTAAACCTGAACTTCTCTAAACCTGAACTTCTCTAAACCTGAACTTCTCTAAACCTGAACCTCTATAAACCTGAACCTGTCTAAACCTGAACCTCTCTAAACCTGAACCTCTCTAAACCTGAACTTCTCTAAACCTGAACCTCTCTAAACCTGACCCTCTCTAAACCTGAGCTTCTCTAAACCTGAACTTCTCTAAACCTGAACTTCTCTAAACCTGAACCTCTCTAAACCTGAACTTCTCTAAACCTGAACTTCTCTAAACCTGAACCTCTATAAACCTGAACCTGTCTAAACCTGAACCTCTCTAAACCTGAACCTCTATAAACCTGAACCTGTCTAAACCTGAACTTCTCTAAACCTGAACTTCTCTAAACCTGAACTTCTCTAAACCTGAACTTCTCTAAACCTGAACTTCTCTAAACCTGAACCTCTATAAACCTGAACCTGTCTAAACCTGAACTTCTCTAAACCTGAACTTCTCTAAACCTGAGCTTCTCTAAACCTGAACCTCTCTAAACCTGAACTTCTCTAAACCTGAGCTTCTCTAAACCTGAACCTCTCTAAACCTGAACTTCTCTAAACCTGAACTTCTCTAAACCTGAACCTCTATAAACCTGAACCTGTCTAAACCTGAACTTCTCTAAACCTGAACTTCTCTAAACCTGAGCTTCTCTAAACCTGAGCTTCTCTAAACCTGAACCTCTCTACTCTAACCTGAACTTCTCTAAACCTGAGCTTCTCTAAACCTGAACTTCTCTAAACCTGAGCTTCTCTAAACCTGAACCTGTCTAAACCTGACCCTCTCTAAACCTGAACCTCTCTAAACCTGAGCTTCTCTAAACCTGAACCTCTCTAAACCTGAACCTCTCTAAACCTGAACCTCTCTAAACCTGACCCTCTCTAAACCTGAACCTCTCTAAACCTGAACCTCTCTAAACCTGAGCTTCTCTAAACCTGACCCTCTCTAAACCTGACCCTCTCTAAACCTGAACTTCTCTAAACCTGAACTTCTCTAAACCTGAACTTCTCTAAACCTGAACCTCTATAAACCTGAACCTGTCTAAACCTGAACTTCTCTAAACCTGAACCTCTCTAAACCTGAACCTCTATAAACCTGAACCTGTCTAAACCTGAACTTCTCTAAACCTGAACTTCTCTAAACCTGAACCTCTCTAAACCTGAACTTCTCTAAACCTGAGCTTCTCTAAACCTGAACCTCTCTAAACCTGAACTTCTCTAAACCTGAGCTTCTCTAACCTGAGCTTCTCTAAACCTGACCCTCTCTAAACCTGAACTTCTCTAAACCTGAACCTCTCTAAACCTGAGCTTCTCTAAACCTGAACTTCTCTAAACCTGAACCTCTCTAAACCTGACCCTCTCTAAACCTGAACTTCTCTAAACCTGAACTTCTCTAAACCTGAACCTCTCTAAACCTGAACCTCTATAAACCTGAACCTGTCTAAACCTGAACCTGTCTAAACCTGAACTTCTCTAAACCTGAACCTCTCTAAACCTGAACCTCTATAAACCTGAACCTGTCTAAACCTGAACTTCTCTAAACCTGAACCTCTATAAACCTGAACCTGTCTAAACCTGAACTTCTCTAAACCTGAACCTCTCTAAACCTGAACTTCTCTAAACCTGAGCTTTCTCTAAACCTGAGCTTCTCTAAACCTGAACCTCTCTAAACCTGAACTTCTCTAAACCTGAGCTTCTCTAAACCTGAACTTCTCTAAACCTGAGCTTCTCTAAACCTGAACCTCTCTAAACCTGAACTTCTCTAAACCTGAGCTTCTCTAAACCTGAACTTCTCTAAACCTGAGCTTCTCTAAACCTGACCCTCTCTAAACCTGAACTTCTCTAAACCTGAACTTCTCTAAACCTGAACTTCTCTAAACCTGAACTTCTCTAAACCTGAACCTCTCTAAACCTGAGCTTCTCTAAACCTGAACTTCTCTAAACCTGAACCTCTCTAAACCTGAACTTCTCTAAACCTGAACCTCTCTAAACCTGAACCTCTCTAAACCTGAACTTCTCTAAACCTGAACCTCTCTAAACCTGAACCTCTCTAAACCTGAACTTCTCTAAACCTGACCCTCTCTAAACCTGACCCTCTCTAAACCTGAACTTCTCTAAACCTGAACTTCTCTAAACCTGAACTTCTCTAAACCTGAACCTCTCTAAACCTGAGCTTCTCTAAACCTGAACCTGTCTAAACCTGAACCTCTCTAACCTGAACCTCTCTAAACCTGAGCTTCTCTAAACCTGAGCTTCTCTAAACCTGAACTTCTCTAAACCTGAGCTTCTCTAAACCTGACCCTCTCTAAACCTGACCCTCTCTAAACCTGAACTTCTCTAAACCTGAACTTCTCTAAACCTGAACTTCTCTAAACCTGAACCTCTATAAACCTGAACCTGTCTAAACCTGAACTTCTCTAAACCTGAACTTCTCTAAACCTGAACTTCTCTAAACCTGAACCTGTCTAAACCTGAACTTCTCTAAACCTGAACTTCTCTAAACCTGAACTTCTCTAAACCTGAACCTGTCTAAACCTGAACTTCTCTAAACCTGAATCCCTGGACCTTTCAGACTCGCGTGGCCAAGAGAAGCCGGAAACTGATCGACTATGACAGCGCCCGACACCATGTGGAGACCCTGGCGCTGTCCGGGATGAAGAGTGACCGGAAGATGATAAAGGTGAGATCAGGTGTGAGGAAGGTGAGCTCAGGTGTGAGTGAGATGATGAAGGTGAGCTCAGGTGTGAGTGAGATGATGAAGGTGAGCTCAGGTGTGAGTGAGATGATGAAGGTGAGCTCAGGCTGAGGAAGATGATGAAGGTGTGCTCAGGAATGAGGAAGATGAAGATGATGAAGGTGTGCGGAAGATGATGGAGGTGTGAGATGTTCTTCTGTAACTCGTGTCTCTGTTTCAGGCAGACGACGAGCTGAAGAAGGCTCAGAAGGTGTTCGATGAGCTGGACGTGGGTCTGCAGGACGAGCTGCCCTCTCTGTGGGACAGGTGAGTCTCAGGCACACCTGGTGAGTCTCATGCACACCTGGTGAGACTCATGCACACCTGGTGAGTCTCATGCACACCTGGTGAGTCTCATGCCCTCCTGGTGAGCCTCATGCACACCTGGTGAGTCTCATGCACACCTGGTGAGCCTCATACACACCTGGTGAGTCTCAGGCACACCTGGTGAGTCTCAGGCAACACCTGGTGAGTCTCATGCACACCTGGTGAGTCTCAGGCACACCTGGTGAGCCTCATGCACACCTGGTGAGCCTCATGCCTTCCTGGTGAGCCTCATGCACACCTGGTGAGCCTCATGCCCTCCTGGTGAGTCTCATGCACACCTGGTGAGTCTCATGCCCTCCTGGTGAGCCTCAGGCACACCTGGTGAGCCTCAGGCACACCTGGTGAGCCTCATGCACACCTGGTGAGTCTCATGCACACCTGGTGAGCCTCAGGCACACCTGGTGAGTCTCAGGCACACCTGGTGAGTCTCATGCCCTCCTGGTGAGTCTCATGCACACCTGGTGAGCCTCATGCACACCTGGTGAGTCTCATGCCCTCCTGGTGAGTCTCATGCACACCTGGTGAGCCTCATGCACACCTGGTGAGCCTCATGCACACCTGGTGAGCCTCATGCACCTGGTGAGCTCGGCACACCTGGTGAGCCTCAGGCACACCTGGTGAGCCTCATGCACACCTGGTGAGTCTCATGCACACCTGGTGAGCCTCATGCACACCTGGTGAGTCTCATGCACACCTGGTGAGTCTCATGCCCTCCTGGTGAGCCTCATGCACACCTGGTGAGCCTCATGCACACCTGGTGAGTCTCATGCACACCTGGTGAGTCTCATGCCCTCCTGGTGAGTCTCAGGCACACCTGGTGAGTCTCATGCCCTCCTGGTCAATCAATCAATCAATCAATGTTTATTTATATAGCCCAATATCACAAATGTTACATTTGTCTCAGTGGTCTTCAACAGTGTGTACAGAATATCAGTATGACCAATACGACACCCTCTGTCCTTAGACCCTCTGTCCTTAGACCCTCTGTCCTCAGACCCTCTGTCCTCAGACCCTCTGTCCTTAGACCCTCTGTCCTTAGACCCTCACATCGTACAAGGAAAAACTTCCAAAGAAAACCCAGTTTAAAGGGAACATGGGAGAAACCTCAGGGAGAGCAACAGAGGAGGGATCCCTCTCCCAGGACGGACAGACGTGCAATAGATGCCGTGTGTAAATTGAAAAGATAATACATTTGCAACATAGGTAGTCCAAATGTTTGGAAATGCATGTGTGTATAATAGGAAGATGAATCCACGAGGATATCCATCCAGGACCGATGATCCAGGACCACAGCCACGACTCAAGATCCAGCGCTCGCGATCCAGGACACAGGACCGCAGGATCATCCATGACTCCGGATCCCAGCGTATATAGACACCAAAAAGAAAGACATTTGGGGAAGCTGGGTTAATCGGAACATGAGTGTACACGGGTATAGACAGAGAGAAGGAAGAAGTAAGATGTCCCCCGACAAACTAAGCCTATATCAGCAAAACTAGGGGCTGAATCTAATCAGCCCTAACTATAAGCTTTATCAAAAAGGAAGGTCTTCAGCGCACTCTTAAAAACGGATAGGGTGTCTGCCCGCCCGAACACAAACTGGAAGCTGATTCCACAAATGTGGAGCTTGATAAGAAAAGGCTCTGTCTCCCATTGTACTTTTAAAGATTCTAGGAACAACCAACAAACCCTGCATTCTTGGAACGCAATGCCCTAGTAGGACAGTAGGGTATAATGAGTTCTTTAAGGTAAGATGGCGCCTGCCCATTAAGGGCTTTGTAGGCGAGAGAAGAAGAATTTTAAATTCTATCCTGTGTTCTATAGGGAGCCAGTGTAAGGCAAGCCAGAACAGGAGTAATGTGGTCCCTTTTCCTAACTCTGGTTAGTACACGAGCCGCAGCATTTTGAATCAGCTGAAGCGACTTGATTGACTTCTTGGTACTCCCTGATAATAAAGAGTTACAATAATCCAGCCTAGAAGTAAACAAATGCATGGACTAGTTTCTCTGCATCGTTTTGAGGCAAGATATGCCTGATTTTTGCAATGTTACGTAGATGGAAGTAGGCGGTCCTTGAGATTGATTTTATGTGGGCGTTAAAGGATAAATCCTGATCAAATATAACACCAAGATTCCTTACAGTCTCACTGGAGGCCAAATTAATGCCATCCATAGTTAGTATGTCTTTAGATAATTTGTTTCGTAGATTCTTCGGGCCAAGTACAATAACTTCAGTTTTGGTCGTGTTTTAACATCAAAAAGTTTAAGGTCATCCACGTTTTTAAGTCCTTGAGGCAGTCTTGAATTTTATTTAGATGATTAATTTCATCAGGCTTGATTGATAAATATAGTTGAGTATCATCCGCATAACAATGAAAGTTTACAGAATGATTCCTTATAATATTGCCTAACGGAAGCATATATAATGTGAACAAAATAGGTCCGAGCACTGAGCCCTGTGGCACTCCATGGCTAACTTTGGTTTGCGTGGAAGATTCATCGTTAACACGTACAAACTGAGAGCGTTCAGATAGATAGGACCTAAACCAGCCTAAAGCAGTTCCCTGTATGCCAACTAAGTGCTCTAGTCTTTGCAATAGGATATCATGGTCGATAGTATCAAATGCAGCACTAAGATCGAGCAAAACAAGAATAGAGACAAGTCCCCTGTCCGAGGCCATTAGAATATCACTTGTGACTTTAACCAGAGCTGTCTCTGTGCTATGATGTGTTCTAAAGCCAGACTGAAAATCTTCAAATAAATCATTGTTTTTTAAGTAATCACACAGCTGTTTTGCGACCGCTTTCTCAAGAATCTCTGAGAGGAACGGAAGATTAGAAATAGGTCTACAGTTGGCTAAAACCTCTGGATCGAGGTTGTGCTTTTTAAGAAGCGGTTTTATCACTGCTACTTTGAATGATTGTGGAACATAGCCTGATAATAAAGACATATTCATAATGTTTAATAAAGAAGTGCTAATTAATGGAAACACTTCCTTCAACAGCTTAGTTGGAATTGGGTCTAACATGCACGTTGATGGTTTAGAAGAGAGAATCATTGAATGTAATTGTTCAAGGTTAATGGCTGAAAAGCATTCTAGTTTACTATCTAGTGTAATATTAGAACTTACGTTTCCGGGAGCTGTTGATAATACTATACTGGTCGAAGGCAAGAGGTCATTAATTTTGTTTCTAAGAGTAACAATTTTATCGTTAAAAAAGCACATAAAATCATTGCTACTGAGTGCTATGGGAACAGAAGGCCTCAGTGGAGCTGTGGCTCTCTGTCAGCCTGGCTACAGTGCTGAAGAGACATGTGCATTATTCTTATTCTCATCTATTAATGAAGAGTAGTAGCTGCTCTCGCTTTACGCAGTGCTTTCTTATATTCATTGAGAGTAATATGCCAAATTAAACGAGATTCTTCAAGTTTAGTGGAACGCCATATCCTTTCAAGTTGTCTAGACTTTTGCTTTATTTTGCGGGTTTCGGCATTATGCCATGGAGCTAATCTATGTTGTTTTATTTTCTTCTTTTTCAAAGGAGCAACAGAGTCTAATTTTATTCGCAGCGCATCTATAGCACTATCAACAACATGATCAATTTGGGGGTGGTGTACATTTTGTATAAGTTTCCTCCCCTACATGCAGACATGCTATCGAGTTAAGTATTGGTGGAATCTCTTCCTTAAATGTGGCTATAGCACTAACAGATAGGTTTCTGCTGCAAGAGCTTTTGGACTAATGCTTTGTAGTCTAGTAACAGTACTTCAAAAGTTACTAAGAAAATGGTCGGATAAAGCAGGATTATGCGGTTCGACTAATAGTTGCTCAATTTCAATACCATAAGTCAGAACAAGGTCGAGAGTGTGATTATAACAGTGGGTTGGTTTATTTACACTCTGACAGAAACCAACAGAATCTAATATAGAGTTAAATGCAACAGTAAGGCTATTTGTATCATCGTCAACATGAATATTAAAGTCACCTACGATAATTACTTTGTCTGTTTTAAGAACCAAAGTTGATAAAAACTCAGAGAATTCTGATAAGAATTCTGAATAAGGACCTGGTGCACGATACACTGTAACAAATAAGATTGGCTGCAAAGTTTTCCAGGTCGGATGCGTAAGACTAAAAACGAGGCTTTCAAAAGAGGTATAATTACATTTTGGTTTAGTATTGATAAGTAAACTTGAGTCAAAGATGCTTGCTGCAACTCCACCTCCTCGGCCCGTGCCTCGGGCAATATGAGTGTTGATATGGCTGGGTGGAGTGGCCTCATTTATGCTGACATGTCTTCATGTCTCAACCAAGTTTCAGTGAGACAGCATATATCAATATTATAATCTGATATTAATCATTTACCAATATTGCTTTAGATGCTAGAGATCTTATGTTTAAGAGACCACATTTAATCTTCCTGTTTTGTTGCACTGTAGTAGTTGTTACATTTACTTTGATTAGGTTATTATGTATGACACCTCTATTAGGTTTTACCTTAAATTGTCCTTGGGCAGACACACACACCGCTAATATTGGGTATTTTATTGGGTTCGGGATTCCTATGAGTGACTGCCTAGGAGAGAGCGCAGAGAAGCGTGTAAGGACTGCGACTCTGCCTCCTGGTCCTCAACTCCAGTTTGTCATGGATTAAGTCCACAAAGCCCTGAAATGTTTGCCCAAATGAGATCTGCACCTTTCAAAGTAGGGTGAATGCCGTCTCTCTTAATCAGACCAGGTTTTCCCCAGAAGGCTGTCCAATTATTTACGAAGCCCACATTGTTTGCTGGGCACCACCAAGACAACCAGCGCTGAAATGATTGATATGCGGCTATACATGTCATCATTGATCAGATTGGGGAGGGGACCAGAGAAGATTACGGTGTCCGACATTGTTTTAGCATAACTACACACCGACTCCACATTAACTTTGGTGCATTCTGATTGGCGTAAACGAACATCATTACCACCGACGTGAATAACAATCCTACTGTATTTACGTTTATCTTTAGCCAGCAGTTTAAGATGCGCCTCAACGTCGCCCGCTCTGGCCCCCGGAATGCATGTGACTGTGGAGGCTTCGGTCTCTAAATTCACGTGTCTCATAATAGAGCTACCAATAACCAGAGTTGGCTTCTCAGCGGGTGTCTCGCTGAGTGGAGGAATATCTGTTAGATACGTGAACGGGTTGGTGGGGACCTGCGGGTTTCGCGTTATGCCCCTTCTGAACAGTCACCCAGTCTCCCTGCTGCTCGGGAGTTGCTGGGGGACGGCTAAGAGGAGCTACCTTTTGCCGGTCCGCACATGCTAACATGGGCTTACTGTAGCTGAGTTACTTTCTAAGATGCGGAGCCGGGCTTCTATGGCTATGATTCCCGCCTCCAACCTAACAACTATACTACATTTAACACATGTATCCCTTACCAGTAAGGGAGGCCGGGAAGTAACCAAACATGAGACAGGAAGAGCAGGAAGGAAATAGCACCAGAAGGTGGGGAAAGAGCCATGGCTAGCTATCAAGCTAAAGTAGCTACCGTTAGCAAACCCGAAAAGAGTGTAGGCAACTGTGGAGTTACAGTCGCTAAGAGAAGGAGAGGTGTGAGTGCTTAAGCTGTAGTAACGTGTGAGTCCTGGTGAGTCTCATGCCCTCCTGGTGAGCCTCAGGCACACCTGGTGAGCCTCATGCACACCTGGTGAGCCTCATGCACACCTGGTGAGCCTCAGGCACACCTGGTGAGCCTCATGCACACCTGGTGAGCCTCATGCACACCTGGTGAGCCTCAGGCACACCTGGTGAGTCTCAGGCACACCTGGTGAGCCTCATGCACACCTGGTGAGCCTCATGCACACCTGGTGAGTCTCAGGCACACCTGGTGAGCCTCATGCACACCTGGTGAGTCTCATGCACACCTGGTGAGCCTCATGCACACCTGGTGAGTCTCATGCACACCTGGTGAGTCTCAGGCACACCTGGTGAGAGTCTCAGGCACACCTGGTGAGTCTCATGCCCTCTGGTGAGAGTCTCAGGCACACCTGGTGAGAGTCATGCACACCTGGTGAGTCTCAGCACACCTGGTGAGCCTCATGCACACCTGGTGAGTCTCATGCACACCTGGTGAGTCTCAGGCACACCTGGTGAGTCTCAGGCACACCTGGTGAGCCTCATGCCCTCCTGGTGAGCCTCATGCACACCTGGTGAGCCTCATGCCCTCCTGGTGAGCCTCATGCACACCTGGTGAGTCTCAGGCACACCTGGTAAGCCTCATGCCCTCCTGGTGAGCCTCATGCACACCTGGTGAGCCTCATGCCCTCCTGGTGAGCCTCATGCACACCTGGTGAGTCTCAGGCACACCTGGTGAGCCTCATGCCCTCCTGGTGAGTCTCATGCACACCTGGTGAGTCTCATGCACACCTGGTGAGCCTCAGGTACACCTGATGAGTCTCAGGCACACCTGGTGAGAGTCTCAGGCACACCTGGTGAGTCTCAGGCACACCTGGTGAGTCTCAGGCACACCTGGTGAGCCTCATGCACACCTGGTGAGTCTCAGGCACACCTGGTGAGAGTCTCAGGCACACCTGGTGAGTCTCATGCCCTCCTGGTGAGGGTCTCAGGCACACCTGGTGAGCCTCAGGCACACCTGGTGAGCCTCATGCACACCTGGTGAGTCTCATGCACACCTGGTGAGTCTCAGGCACACCTGGTGAGTCTCAGGCACACCTGGTGAGCCTCATGCACACCTGGTGAGTCTCATGCACACCTGGTGAGTCTCAGGCACACCTGGTGAGTCTCAGTCACACCTGGTGAGCCTCATGCCCTCCTGGTGAGCCTCATGCACACCTGGTGAGCCTCATGCCCTCCTGGTGAGCCTCATGCACACCTGGTGAGTCTCAGGCACACCTGGTGAGCCTCATGCCCTCCTGGTGAGTCTCATGCACACCTGGTGAGTCTCATGCACACCTGGTGAGCCTCAGGCACACCTGGTGAGTCTCAGGCACACCTGGTGAGTCTCAGGCACACCTGGTGAGTCTCATGCACACCTGCTCATGCACACCTGGTGAGTCTCATGCACACTGTCCCACAACAGGTGTCAGACAGGAAGTGATGCAATAAATGATAACCTGTGTTTCCTTTCACCCTGCAGCCGGGTGGGATTCTACATCAGCACTTTCAAGAGCGTCACTAACCTGGAAGCCAAGTTCCACCGCGAGATCTCTCTGGTGAGGGGGGGGGGGGGGTACCTGGCCAATAGAAATGTGACATCACGTTACCTGCAGAGGACTCACCTGTATCTCTGTGTGACATCACGTTACCTGTAGAGGACTCACCTGTATCTCGGTGACATCACGTTACCTGCAGAGGACTCACCTGTATCTCTGTGTGACATCACGTTACCTGCAGAGGACTCACCTGTATCTCTGTGACATCACGTTACCTGCAGAGGACTCACCTGTATCTCTGTGTGACATCACGTTACCTGCAGAGGACTCACCTGTATCTCTGTGACATCACGTTACCTGTAGAGGACTCACCTGTATCTCTGTGACATCACGTTACCTGCAGAGGACTCACCTGTATCTCTGTGACATCACGTTACCTGTAGAGGACTCACCTGTATCTCTGTGTGACATCACGCTACCTGCAGAGGACTCACCTGTATCTCTGTGTGACATCACGCTACCTGCAGAGGACTCACCTGTATCTCTGTGACATCACGTTACCTGCAGAGGACTCACCTGTATCTCTGTGTGACATCACGTTTCTTGCAGAGGACTCACCTGTATCTCTCTGACATCACGTTACCTGTAGAGGACTCACCTGTATCTCTGTGACATCACGTTACCTGCAGAGGACTCACCTGTATCTCTGTGACATCACGTTACCTGCAGAGGACTCACCTGTATCTCTGTGACATCACGTTACCTGCGGAGGACTCACCTGTATCTCTGTGTGACATCACGTTACCTGCAGAGGACTCACCTGTATCTCTGTGTGACATCACGTTACCTGCAGAGGACTCACCTGTATCTCTGTGTGACATCACGTTACCTGCAGAGGACTCACCTGTATCTCTGTGTGACATCACGTTACCTGCAGAGGACTCACCTGTATCTCTGTGTGACATCACGTTACCTGCAGAGGACTCACCTGTATCTCTGTGACATCACGTTACCTGCAGAGGACACACCTGTATCTCTGTGTGACATCACGTTACCTGTAGAGGACTCACCTGTATCTCTGTGTGACATCACGTTACCTGCAGAGGACTCACCTGTATCTCTGTGACATCACGTTACCTGCAGAGGACTCACCTGTATCTCTGTGTGACATCACGTTACCTGCAGAGGACTCACCTGTATCTCTGTGTGACATCACGTTACCTGCAGAGGACTCACCTGTATCTCTGTGTGACATCACGTTACCTGCAGAGGACTCACCTGTATCTCTGTGACATCACGTTACCTGCAGAGGACTCACCTGTATCTCTGTGACATCACGTTACCTGTAGAGGACTCACCTGTATCTCTGTGACATCACGTTACCTGTAGAGGACTCACCTGTATCTCTGTGTGACATCACGTTACCTGCAGAGGACACACCTGTATCTCTGTGACATCACGTTACCTGCAGAGGACACACCTGTATCTCTGTGACATCTCGTTACCTGTAGAGGACTCACCTGTATCTCTGTGACATCACGTTACCTGCAGAGGACTCACCTGTATCTCTGTGACATCACGTTACCTGCAGAGGACTCACCTGTATCTTTGTGACATCACGTTACCTGCAGAGGACTCACCTGTATCTCTGTGTGACATCACGTTACCTGCAGAGGACTCACCTGTATCTCTGTGACATCACGTTACCTGCAGAGGACTCACCTGTATCTCTGTGACATCACGTTACCTGTAGAGGACACACCTGTATCTCTGTGACATCACGTTACCTGTAGAGGACTCACCTGTATCTCTGTGACATCACGTTACCTGCAGAGGACTCACCTGTATCTCTGTGACATCACGTTACCTGTAGAGGACTCACCTGTATCTCTGTGACATCACGTTACCTGTAGAGGACTCACCTGTATCTCTGTGACATCACGTTACCTGCAGAGGACTCACCTGTATCTCTGTGTGACATCACGTTACCTGTAGAGGACTCACCTGTTTCTCTGTGTGACATCACGTTACCTGCAGAGGACTCACCTGTATCTCTGTGACATCACGTTACCTGCAGAGGACTCACCTGTATCTCTGTGACATCACGTTACCTGCAGAGGACTCACCTGTATCTCTGTGACATCACGTTACCTGCAGAGGACTCACCTGTATCTTTGTGACATCACGTTACCTGCAGAGGACTCACCTGTATCTCTGTGACATCACGTTACCTGCAGAGGACTCACCTGTATCTCTGTGTGACATCACGTTACCTGCAGAGGACTCACCTGTATCTCTGTGACATCACGTTACCTGCAGAGGACTCACCTGTATCTCTGTGACATCACGTTACCTGTAGAGGACACCCTGTATCTCTGTGACATCACGTTACCTGTAGAGGACTCACCTGTATCTCTGTGACATCACGTTACCTGCAGAGGACTCACCTGTATCTCTGTGACATCACGTTACCTGTAGAGGACTCACCTGTATCTCTGTGACATCACGTTACCTGTAGAGGACTCACCTGTATCTCTGTGACATCACGTTACCTGCAGAGGACTCACCTGTATCTCTGTGTGACATCACGTTACCTGTAGAGGACTCACCTGTTTCTCTGTGTGACATCACGTTACCTGCAGAGGACTCACCTGTATCTCTGTGACATCACGTTACCTGCAGAGGACTCACCTGTATCTCTGTGACATCACGTTACCTGCAGAGGACTCACCTGTATCTCTGTGACATCACGTTACCTGCAGAGGACTCACCTGTATCTCTGTGTGACATCACGTTACCTGCAGAGGACTCACCTGTATCTCTGTGACATCACGTTACCTGTAGAGGACTCACCTGTATCTCTGTGACATCACGTTACCTGCAGAGGACTCACCTGTATCTCTGTGTGACATCACGTTACCTGCAGAGGACTCACCTGTATCTCTGTGACATCACGTTACCTGCAGAGGACTCACCTGTATCTCTGTGACATCACGTTACCTGTAGAGGACTCACCTGTATCTCTGTGACATCACGTTACCTGTAGAGGACTCACCTGTATCTCTGTGACATCACGTTACCTGCAGAGGACTCACCTGTATCTCTGTGACATCACGTTACCTGTAGAGGACTCACCTGTATCTCTGTGACATCACGTTACCTGTAGAGGACTCACCTGTATCTCTGTGACATCACGTTACCTGCAGAGGACTCACCTGTATCTCTGTGACATCACGTTACCTGCAGAGGACTCACCTGTATCTTTGTGACATCACGTTACCTGCAGAGGACTCACCTGTATCTCTGTGACATCACGTTACCTGCAGAGGACTCACCTGTATCTCTGTGTGACATCACGTTACCTGCAGAGGACTCACCTGTATCTCTGTGACATCACGTTACCTGTAGAGGACTCACCTGTATCTCTGTGACATCACGTTACCTGCAGAGGACTCACCTGTATCTCTGTGACATCACGTTACCTGCAGAGGACTCACCTGTATCTCTGTGACATCACGTTACCTGCAGAGGACTCACCTGTATCTCTGTGACATCACGTTACCTGCAGAGGACTCACCTGTATCTCTGTGACATCACGTTACCTGTAGAGGACTCACCTGTATCTCTGTGTGACATCACGTTACCTGCAGAGGACTCACCTGTATCTCTGTGACATCACGTTACCTGTAGAGGACTCACCTGTATCTCTGTGTGACATCACGTTACCTGCAGAGGACTCACCTGTATCTCTGTGACATCACGTTACCTGTAGAGGACTCACCTGTATCTCTGTGTGACATCACGTTACCTGCAGAGGACTCACCTGTATCTCTGTGACATCACGTTACCTGCAGAGGACTCACCTGTATCTCTGTGACATCACGTTACCTGCAGAGGACTCACCTGTATCTCTGTGACATCACGTTACCTGTAGAGGACTCACCTGTGTTTCTCTGCAGGTGTGCCGGCAGCTGTACGAGGTGATGACCCAGCTGGCTGAGCAGCACTCTGACAAGATGTTCACCATCCAAGGCGCCCCCAGGTCAGACCCCCTTCTTGTCTCTAGCAGTCTTCAAAGTGTTGGACCTCAGTATTTGATTGAAGAATGGGAGCTTGTTGAGAACCGGTTGCATCGACTTCAGTCCCTCAGTGGAGTTGATTTTCCACATACGATACGATACACTTTATTGTCCCGTAAGGAGCTTTGTTCTGGACTCTGTCCTGCAGTTCCACATACATGTACATATACAAACATAATACACATTAAAGTACATGCACATATCATCACTCATGCACCGTTTGAACAAACACAATACACACACTGACAATGGCGACCTCTTGCATTGCACAACCCTCACGGCCAACATGTAAGAGTATGTTACACTTCATGTGAGGGTAAGAGGCTGAATGGACATAGTCTAGGCGGGAACGAGTGCTTATAGCGGTTCAGCCTGCTCATTGGACCCTGAGTCTTCTACCTGAAGAGGAGCTGGAGTTCTGGGTGGAGGATTTGGGGGTGGGATCAGACACAATTGTGTGTGCCTGTCTAATAATGGACTGCTCATACATGAAGACTACAGTTAAGATTCACCTGACATGATTCTGTCTGGACCTGCAGCGACTCGGGACCGCTGAGACTCGCCAGAACCCCTTCACCTCCAGAGGACGAGAGCCCGCCGGAGAGCCCCGACGCCAGCTCCAACCACATGCTGCGCCCTGTGTCTCCTGGACCCCCACGGCCCAAATCCCCCATACAGGTAGACCTGATCCTGAATCACTGACACCACAGGTAGACCTGCTCCTGAATCACTGACACCACAGGTAGACCTGATCCTGAATCACTGACACCACAGGTAGACCTGATCCTGAATCACTGACCCCACAGACAGACCTGATCCCGAATCACTGACACCACAGACAGACCTGCTCCTGAATCACTGACCCCACAGACAGACTTGATCCCGAATCACTGACACCACAGGTAGACCTGCTCCTGAATCACTGACCCCACAGACAGACCTGATCCCGAATCACTGACACCACAGGTAGACCTGATCCTGAATCACTGACACCACAGGTAGACCTGATCCTGAATCACTGACACCACAGGTAGACCTGTTCCTGAATCACTGACAACAGGTAGACCTGCTCCTGAATCACTGACCCCACAGGTAGACCTGATCCTGAATCGCTGACCCCACAGGTAGACCTGATCCTGAATCGCTGACACCACAGGTAGACCTGATCCTGAATCACTGACCCCACAGGTAGACCTGATCCTGAATCACTGACACCACAGGTAGACCTGATCCTGAATCACTGACCCCACAGGTAGACCTGATCCTGAATCACAGACACCACAGACAGACCTGATCCCGAATCACTGACACCACAGGTAGACCTGTTCCTGAATCACTGACCCCACAGGTAGACCTGATCCTGAATCACTGACCCCACAGGTAGACCTGATCCTGAATCACTGACACCACAGGTAGACCTGATCCTGAATCACTGACCCCACAGGTAGACCTGATCCTGAATCACTGACCCCACAGGTAGACCTGATCCTGAATCACTGACACCACAGGTAGACCTGATCCTGAATCACTGACACCACAGGTAGACCTGATCCTGAATCACTGACCCCACAGGTAGACCTGATCCTGAATCACTGACACCACAGGTAGACCTGATCCTGAATCACTGACCCCACAGGTAGACCTGATCCTGAATCACAGACACCACAGACAGACCTGATCCCGAATCACTGACACCACTGGTAGACCTGTTCCTGAATCACTGACACCACAGGTAGACCTGATCCTGAATCACTGACACCACAGGTAGACCTGTTCCTGAATCACTGACCCCACAGGTAGACCTGATCCTGAATCACTGACCCCACAGGTAGACCTGATCCTGAATCACTGACACCACAGGTAGACCTGATCCTGAATCACTGACACCACAGGTAGACCTGATCCTGAATCACTGACACCACAGGTAGACCTGATCCTGAATCACTGACACCACAGGTAGACCTGATCCTGAATCACTGACCCCACAGGTAGACCTGATCCTGAATCACTGACACCACAGGTAGACCTGATCCTGAATCACTGACACCACAGGTAGACCTGATCCTGAATCACTGACACCACAGGTAGACCTGATCCTGAATCACTGACACCACAGGTAGACCTGATCCTGAATCACTGACACCACAGGTAGACCTGATCCTGAATCACTGACACACAGGTAGACCTGATCCTGAATCACTGACACCACAGGTAGAACTGTTGCTCTGGAATCATGGGATATGTAGTTTTAAGCTCATGAAAATGTGTGTGTGATAAAGAGGATGTGTGTGTGATGAAGAGGATGTGTGTGTGATGAAGAGGATGTGTGTGTGATGAAGAGGATGTGTGTGTGATAAAGATGATGTGTGTGTGATGAAGAGGATGTGTGTGTGATAAAGATGATGTGTGTGTGATGGGAGGATGTGGTGTGATGAGGAGGATGTGTGTGTGAGGGGATGTGTGTGTGATGAGAGGATGTGTGTGTGATGAGATGCTGTGTGTGTGATGAAGAGGATGTGTGTGTGATGAGGGATGTGTGTGTGATGAAGAGGCTGTGTGTGTGATGAAGCGGATGTGTGTGTGATGAAGGGTGTGTGTGATGAGAGGATGTGTGTGTGATAAAGCTGCGTGTGTGTGTGCGGTGATGTGTGTGCTGCTGTGTGTGCTGCCGCTGCTGTGTGTGCTGCCGCGGCTGTGTGTGTGCTGCGGCGGCTGTGTGTGTGGCCGCGGCTGTGTGTGTGATGCCGCGGCTGTGTGTGTGGCCGCGGCTGTGTGTGTGCTGCCGCGGCTGTGTGTGTGCTGCCGCGGCTGTGTGTGTGTGCCGCGCTGTGTGTGCTGTGTGTGTGATGCCGCGGCTGTGTGTGCTGCCGCGGCTGTGTGTGTGCTGAGCGGATGTGTGTGTGCTGCCGCGTGGTGTGTGCTGCGCGGCTGTGTGTGTGCTGCCGCGGATGTGTGTGTGCTGCCGCGGATGTGTGTGTGCTGCCGCGGCTGTGTGTGCTGCCGCGGATGTGTGTGACTGCCGCGGCTGTGTGTGTGCTGCCGCGGCTGTGTGTGTGCCCGCGGCTGTGTGTGCTCCCGCTGCTGTTTGTGTTTCTGTCTTTCTGCCCCCGCCGTCCCTCTCTGTTTTTCTTTGCTGCACCCTTTGTCTGTCCTCTGGTGCGTGCCCCTGCTGCTTCTGTCTGTGCGGGTCTCTCCCCCCCCGCGGTTCTCCTGCCCTCCCCCCCTCTCTGTTCTCTCCCTTCTCTCTCATCCTCCCTCGGTCCCTGCTCTCCGTTTATTTCCGTTCCCCCCCCAGGCGTCCCGTGTCCAGTCGTTCCCTGTTGCCTTCCCCTGTTTTCAGCTGCTTAGCCGCTGTGTGTGTGTGCCGTCGGTGTATACCTGTGTGTGCCTGTATCTCTATCCTTCTTCTACGAACGCTGCCGTCCACATGAAGCGCCTATGATGCTGCTCGGCCCCGGGCCTTTGGGGTGTCTCGTGCACAACTGTGTCATCTTTAGAGAAGTCATCAGGAGTAAATGAAGCTGCAGTCTGGGAAGGGGGGGGGTACCTGGATAGGTAAGTGTGGGAGGGCAGCAGAGCGGGGCAGAAAACACTGCTGCCCCCTGACAAGATCAATGCAACTTGAATGAGTGAATGATAATCCCAGACTGCCTGAAGATCTGTATCTCTTGCTCCGTGCCATCCCGTGTGTTGTCTTCGGCTCTCTTCCCTGCTGCTCCTGGTCCAGGCGATCAGCTGACGCCTTGTGTTGTGTTTCTGCAGCTGAGGAAGGGTCCGCCGGTGCCCCCGCAACCCAAGGCCACACCGACCAAGGAAGTGGCAGAGGAGCAGATCATCGACCTGTTTGGAGGGGAGTTCTTACCGGCACCGACGCCGTCGCAGGTCAGTCCGCCAGCAGAGCGGTTATACCGAGTGCACTTACCCCCCCCCTGTTGACCTGCTGTTCGTGTCGTCCGCAGCCCAACGAGCGACCAGGAGAATCTCTGCTCGACCTGGACTTTGATGCTTTTGAGCCAGACGAGAGTGTTTCTCCAATCCCGCAGGTTCCCGCAGCATGCGCACACACACACACACACACACGCACGCACGCACGCACGCACGCACGCACGCACGCACGCACGCACGCACGCACGCACGCACGCACGCACGCACGCACGCACGCACGCACGCACGCACGCACGCACGCACGCACGCACACACACACACACACACACACACACACACACACACACACACACACACACTCGCACGTAATGACCTGAAACTAATGACCTGAAACTAATGACCTGAAACTACATGTAACAGCTTGGTTGGAGCAATGCTGTCTGCAACTAAATGTCAGTAAAACTGTATGTATGTTCTTCACCAAAACCAAGTCCTCCTGCGTTGAGCCAGATGTGTTTGTGTCCGGGGAGAGGCTACAGGTGGTCTCACAGTACAATACCTGGGGGTCTTAATTGATTCAAGACTCAATTTTAAGGCTCAGGTGAAAAAGGTTTGCAACAGGGTCAAATTCAGTCTGTTCAATTTGAGGTTTACCCGGAACTGCATGTCAACAGAGGCGGCTCTGATGTACATGCACTCTATGGTTCTATCTCATATCACATACTGCTTAACAACCTGGTCACATGCCTGTACAACCACTCTTAAACCCCTGGAATCATTATACAAACAAACACTTAAAATAGTAGATAAGAAGTCAGTTTATTCTCATCATTGCCCAATACTCACAAAATATAACTTGTTGAGCTGGGAAAATGTAATGAGATATGCAAATGCTTGCCTCATGTACAAAATAATACACGGCCTTACCTCACCTCCGCTCAGACATGTGATCACCATACGCACACCTGTAACCAGGGCAACAAGAGCTGCAACAAGAGGAGACTGCGTTGTTCCATTAAGGAAGAGTTCATTCAGCCAATCTTCTTTTTCTTTTAAAGCTGCACAACAGTGGAACTCAATCCCAGTAACGATTAGAGAACAAAACACCTGCAGTGTATTTAAATCTAATTTAAAAACATGGTTAGTGGAAAGTCAGCTCTGTCAACACTGACACAATCTGTACATGACAACGCTCTGTTTTTATGCCTTGACCTGTATCTGTCTGCTTTGTGAATTTGTATTTTTGTTTAGTTTTTATGTTTTTATATATGCTTGTATTTAGTTTAGTTTTTATGTTTTTATATCTGCTTTTATCATAATATAAGTATCTCTGTTGAATGTTGTTTTACTGATAGTATTTACCTGTTGTTTGAAGTGAATTTTTGTTTTTAGGATGACTTTTAACATCTGTCCAGGGACTACAGACGAAAAATAGCCTGTTGGCTAACTCTGGCGCATTTACAGAAATGTCAATTAATGTGCACTGTCCCTGTCAAATAATATATAAAATAAAATAAAAATACACATAATGACCTGAAACTACACATAATGACCTGAAACTACACATAATGACCTGAAACTACACATAATGACCTGAAACTACACATAATGACCTGAAACTACACATAATGACCTGAAACTAATGACCAGAAACTACACATAATGACCTGAAACTAATGACCAGAAACTACACATAATGACCTGAAACATAATGACCTGAAACTACACATAATGACCTGAAACTAATGACCTGAAACTAATGACCTGAACTACACATAATGACCAGAAACAACATCTACTGACTGGTGACCACTGGTCTGAAGTACTTCACTAAAGAGCTGATTCACCTTCTTAGCATCACTCATTAACTGCAGGAGGCTGAGATCCAAACTGCATACTAAACTACTGCGTACTACATCAGTATGTACTTCCTACTGTATACTGCCTGCTACAAATGGTGTAGTACAGAATCATATTTACACTTCACACTCCGGGTATGTATTGTGTATGAATATATTTTCATGATGAGGTGATGACGTGTTTTCTGCCCTTTCAGACCGCAGTGCCCTGGGACATGTGGTCGGTGAGTTCTGTTTCCTGTCTCAGTTAAAGCTGTCTTGTGGAGTAAAAGTCATTTCAATTGTATTTGTTTGTTCCATGGTTTGAATGTTTGAATTGACTAACCCTAGTCCTAGCAGCTGGCACATTTAATAAAACCACAGCATGCGATCTCAGGCAGTAGCCACTTACAATTCTCCGTGAGATCAGGAGCAGATATAAGATGAAGGTTTCCCTAACATGGCTTTGTATATGAAGAGTCCCAGTGACTGAGCCTCCGTGCAGAGAGTGAAGCAGACCAGCCCTTCATACAGGGTGCAGTGATGAGTCAGCGATTTACAATTTGTGACAAATCTCAGAGCGCTGTGATACGCAGCATCTAACTGGACCAGCCAATGGGCCGGTGCATTCATATAGACCAGATCCCCAGAGTCCAGCACAGGTCAAAGGTCACAGAGCCTCTTCCTGGCCTCCAGGAGAAGCAGGACGTGTTCCTGGAGAAGAACCCTAGCCTCACCCTCAGCTCCTCAGCAGGTTAGAGACCTGAGGGTGAGAGAGGGACGATCATCAAGCAGACACCCAGGTGTTTGTAACAGGAACACTTTGAGTACTTGTCCTTGAGTAGTTACAATATCTACAACAGGCTCTGGGTCTGTTCAGCTTTAGAAAGAGCGTTACCTTGGTTACCACATCTAAAGAAGCGTTAGTTCAGAGCGCTGAGTCTGAGTAGTGTTAGAAGCAGCCTGTGATGTAACAGCAGCTCCTGAAGGAGGGACCTCACAGAACATCACGGGATCATCCGCATAATGTAAAGTAGCTTCATCCACATGTTCCCCTGAGCTGTTGATGCAGATGGAGAATAAAAGCTTTGTTAGCAGTTCTATCCTCGAGGTGGAGTCGAAGGAGATGAGTTCAGTCTGGAAGGTGTGTGAGCTTTCTGCTGTCCTGATGTCAATGGGAGCTCGTTCCACCATCTTGGAGCCAGGACAGCAAACCCACGTGTTTCTGCTGATGGAACTTGGGTCCCCCTCGCAGCGAGGGTGCAGTGAGGGTGCAGCGAGTCGTCTGGCTGATGCAGAGCGGAGTGCACGTGCTGGGTGCACGGTTAACCATGTCCTGGATGCAGGAAGGGCCAGATCCATTCGCAGCATGGTACGCAAGCACCAGGGTCTTGAAGTGGATTCTAGCAGTTACCGGAAGCCAGTGGAGGGAGCGGAGGAGCGGAGTGGTGTGGAACATTCAGGAAGGCTGAAGACCAGACGAGCCGCTGCATTCTGGATGAGCTGCAGAGGTCGTCCTCTGTGTCCCTGTCACATGCAGGCAGACCAGCCAGGAGGGAGTTGCAGTAGTCTAGGCGTGAGGTGACGAGAGCCTGGACCAGAACCTGGGTACAAAGTGATGTCTCCTCTACATCACCATGTGTCCCCGGTGTGTCAGGAGACTCACAAAGTGATGTCTTCTCTACATCACCATGTGTCCCCGGTGTGTCCCCGGTGTGTCTGGAGACTCTCAAAGTGATGTCTTCTCTACATCACCATGTGTCCCTGGTGTGTCAGGAGACTCACAAAGTGATGTCTCCTCTACATCACCGTGTGTCCCCGGTGTGTCCCCGGTGTGTCTGGAGACTCACAAAGTGATGTCTTCTCTACATCACCATGTGTCCCCGGTGTGTCAGGAGACTCACAAAGTGATGTCTCCTCTACATCACCATGTGTCCCCTGTGTGTCCCCGGTGTGTCTGGAGACTCACAAAGTGATGTCTCTTTTCTCCATCACAATGTGTCCCCGGTGTGTCTGGAGACTCACAAAGTGATGTCTCCTCTACATCACCAGGTGTCCCCGGTGTGTCCCCGGTGTGTCAGGAGACTCACAAAGTGATGTCTCCTCTACATCACCATGTGTCCCCGGTGTGTCCCCGGTGTGTCAGGAGACTCTCAAAGTGATGTCTCCTCTACATCACCATGTGTCCCCGGTGTGTCAGGAGACTCACAAAGTGATGTCTTTTCTACATCACCATGTGTCCCCGGTGTGTCAGGAGACTCACAAAGTGATGTCTCCTCTACATCACCATGTGTCCCCGGTGTGTCAGGAGACTCACAAAGTGATGTCTCCTCTACATCACCATGTGTCCCCGGTGTGTCTGGAGACTCACAAAGTGATGTCTCCTCTACATCACCAGGTGTCCCCGGTGTGTCCCCGGTATGTCAGGAGACTCACAAAGTGATGTCTCCTCTACATCACCATGTGTCCCCGGTGTGTCTGGAGACTCACAAAGTGATGTCTTCTCTACATCACCATGTGTCCCCGGTGTGTCTGGAGACTCACAAAGTGATGTCTTCTCTACATCACCATGTGTCCCCGGTGTGTCAGGAGACTCACAAAGTGATGTCTTCTCTATATCACCATGTGTCCCCGGTGTGTCCCCGGTGTGTCAGGAGACTCACAAAGTGATGTCTTCTCTACATCACCATGTGTCCCCGTAGTGTCTGGAGACTCTCAAAGTGATGTCTTCTCTACATCACCATGTGTCCCCGGTGTGTCTGGAGACTCACAAAGTGATGTCTTCTCTACATCACCAGGTGTCCCCTGTGTGTCCCCGGTGTGTCAGGAGACTCTCAAAGTGATGTCTTCTCTACATCACCATGTGTCCCCGGTATGTCAGGAGACTCACAAAATGATGTCTCCTCTACATCACCAGGTGTCCCCGGTATGTCAGGAGACTCACAAAGTGATGTCTTCTCTACATCACCATGTGTCCCCGGTGTGTCAGGAGACTCACAAAATGATGTCTCCTCTACATCACCAGGTGTCCCCGGTATGTCAGGAGACTCTCAAAGTGATGTCTCTTCTCTACATCACCATGTGTCCCTGGTGTGTCCCCGGTGTGTCAGGAGACTCACAAAGTGATGTCTCTTTTCTACATCACCATGTCCCCCCGGTTTGTCTGGAGACTCACAAAGTGATGTCTTCTCTACATCACCATGTGTCCCCGGTGTGTCTGGAGACTCACAAAGTGATGTCTCCTCTACATCACCATGTGTCCCCGGTGTGTCTGGAGACTCACAAAGTGGTGTCTTCTCTACATCACCATGTGTCCCCGGTGTCAGGAGACTCACAAAGTGATGTCTTCTCTACATCACCAGGTGTCCCCGGTATGTCAGGAGACTCTCAAAGTGATGTCTTCTCTACATCACCAGGTGTCCCCTGTGTGTCCCCGGTATGTCAGGAGACTCACAAAGTGATGTCTCCTCTACATCACCATGTGTCCCCGGTGTGTCAGGAGACTCACAAAGTGATGTCTCCTCTACATCACCATGTGTCCCCGGTGTGTCTGGAGACTCACAAAGTGGTGTCTTCTCTACATCACCATGTGTCCCCGGTGTGTCAGGAGACTCACAAAGTGATGTCTCCTCTACATCACCAGGTGTCCCCGGTATGTCAGGAGACTCTCAAAGTGATGTCTTCTCTACATCACCAGGTGTCCCCTGTGTGTCCCCGGTGTGTCAGGAGACTCTCAAAGTGATGTCTTCTCTACATCACCATGTGTCCCCGGTGTGTCTGGAGACTCACAAAGTGGTGTCTTCTCTACATCACCATGTGTCCCTGGTATGTCAGGAGACTCTCAAAGTGATGTCTCTTCTCTACATCACCATGTGTCCCCTGTGTGTCCCCGGTGTGTCAGGAGACTCTCAAAGTGATGTCTCTTTTCTACATCACCATGTCCCCCCGGTGTGTCAGGAGACTCTCAAAGTGATGTCTCTTCTCTACATCACCATGTGTCCCCTGTGTGTCCCCGGTGTGTCAGGAGACTCACAAAGTGTCAGAAACAAACCCCTCTCTCTTCTCCTCCGTACCCACGTCTCTAAAAACGCGGGAACGGAGCTGATCCAGATTTGCTGCGTCATGACCACATTACTAAAATGTGGGCGGGCTTTACACCCACGGGCCAATCAGAAGCGTTGCTGTCAGAAACAATGAGACGTGTTCTGGAAGTGATATGGTCTGTGTTTACATTAGCATGCTAACACTCAGAGCTAACCTGTACTGGAGAGAGTGTGTGTGAAGAAGCAGGAAATCAAAAGGAAGTCACCTTGTGGTAAACCTGAGAGAGAGAAAGACAGGGTGTCCGCGGGGTCTTAAAAAGTATTAAAAGTTGATAAATCAATTTAGCGAAAATTAAGGCTATTAAAAAGTATTAAACGGCATTTTCCAAGGTATTAAGAAGGTCCACAGCAACGACAACATGAAACACCCTTTAATTTACTGAAACAACATGTCGGGAAACCCCCTCAAGGCGGCCCCATGCATAGCGTGCCATAAAATGCTGCTTCTTATTTTAAGTTTCGTTGCCTTGCTCCGCTCTGTGGGGGGGGGGGGGGGTTATCTGCTGGTGGACTACCTGAGAGACATACAGCAGGAGAACACGCCGTCCACCGCGGAGAATAAACAGAAGGGCAACCATGACAACCATGCTCCGGGGTCTTCTTCGCTGCTTTTGGTGTATTTTGTGGCGGCAGCAGCGCCACTTACAGGCCTGGCATATGTACTGCAGCGTGTCCAGCATTTCCAGCGGTCTGGTGTGAACGGACGCGTTAATGAATCGAATGCGCTTGAACGGAAGACTTTTTTGCGTTTGCGTTTGCGTTTTACTGTACGCGTCCTCGTGGGGCCGGGGTCTAAGCCAAACTATATCCGGTCACAGAGATCTGCTATTTTAAAGTAAGGTCAACACATATCGACCCTAAATATAGACTATATTAAGAACGAAAAGTCTTAACATATATATCGTTTTTTGTAAACATATGACAAATGTGTGAGGGTGATGACGTTAGAGCATCGTCCTATGTGCCGGGCTCAGCCCCGGACAGCCCCAGCCCAATTTAACCCCTGGGTATTTGTGAGGGAGCTCCTATATGGCATTACCCCGCTGAAGCTCACCAAAGTTTAATATATTTCATAGTTCAAAGTTTTGTCAATTGTTTTGTTTATTGGTCAAATACTGGTTTCTAATGGTTTCTGATGGTTCTACTGGTTTCTGATGGTTCTACTGGTTTCTGATGGTTCTACTGGTTTCTGATGGTTCTACTGGAATGAAAGAGCACAGAGTACAGAAGCAACAAAGCAGCATACTGCATTAACCCTAACCCACAGAGAGGTTGAAGTTCATGTGGAGAGGAGGCTTCCGTAGTCTGTCTGGCACTCTGTTTAGTTGTGCTATCTTACAATCAATATAGTAAATGTGAGGTAAAGTGTGTCGCCAATGTAACCGGTTAGAACTCCAAGTTGCGATGAGGTCTTAAAATGTATGGAAAGGGTCTTAAAAAAGGTCTTAAAAGGTATTACATTTGACTTCAGGATTCCTGCATATACCCTGGAAAGAGTTTGTGCTCCATCCTGTTTCAGAGAGAATCCTTGATGTGGTTTGGAACATGATATGGAGTTTCATCACGGCAGCATTTAGCTGAGTTTCTGCTGGGAGACAGCCTTCTCTTCACAGACGAGAGGTCATGCATGCCCCAAAGGGGTGTGGCCAGCAACAGCTACAAAGGGGCGTGGCCAGCGGCAGCTCGGGTTACATTTAAAGCTACAGACCCAGAATCATCTCTTTAGTAACAGCTGAAAGAGAGGGGGATGAGGCAACAATGATCTGTTTGGTATTTTGAGCAAAACACTTCATAGACTTTTTTATATATCTGAGACCTATAATATATGCCTAAAAAAAGTATAATAGGAGACCTTTAAAGAAAAACATATAAATGTATAATTGTGGTACACAGATCAGTGTTTCTGCAGATATGAACCATCTTCTATTCCCTCTTACTTTTTATAGGGAGAAGCCCAAAAAGCTGAGCCTGTAAGTACAAACAATTCCACATCATTACACCCAGTTGATAAACGACACACACAACTACAAAATATATTTCTTAACAATAAAGCTTGATAAATAAAGAGTAAGAGCGGGGGGGGGGTCAGCTTTAACCCTGAAATCCCTGCTTTCTCCATCAGGGGGCAGACACTGGCTTCGTCGCCGACTGGTCCGCTGACTTTGGTTCGGCAAATGGAGATGCTGCTCAAGGGCCCAAGGCGCATGATGTAGGTCCGGAGGGGGGGGCAGACACAGCTACACCTCCTCAGGACGGGGGGGCAGCCACAGCTGGAGATGAGGTTAGCAGCTGGAGCTTTCAATCTATCACAGATCTTCCTTCCTCTGCAGTCAGAACTGAAGAAGAGGAGACGAGACAGGCAGTTTCAGAAGTAGATACAGCAGGGCAGGAAGACCGCAGGAAGTCCACCCCAGGACTGATATTCACCAATGAGTTTGGAGAGCAGATTGAGGACAGCACAGAGGACGGAGGAGACAGGTGGTCAAGGTCTCCAGATGGGTCTGGGTCTGAATATGAGACAGCTGAGGAGTGGGGGGATGGAGGTGCAGACGATGATCTGTCCTCTGAAGACCGTTTCCCAGAGGGGTGTGAGGATCGGTCTCAAACAGTAGAACAAGTTTCAGCAGGAGAAGAGCGGCCAGGAAAACCAACAGACCTCACATCGATCTACATACAACACTCTGAAGCACAGGGTGCGTTTGATTCGGTTACCTCAGCTGAAGCACAGGTTGCGTTTGATTCGGTTCCCTTTGCTGAAGCACAGGGAGGGGGTGCCTTTGATTCAGATCCCTTTGCTGAAGCACAGGGAGGGGGTGCTTTTGATTCAGATCCCTTTGCTGAAGCACAGGGAGGGGGTGCGTTTGATTCAGATCCCTTTGCTGAAGCACAGGGAGGGGGTGCGTTTGATTCAGATCCCTTTGCTGAAACACAGGGAGGGGGTGCTTTTGATTCAGATCCCTTTGCTGAAACACAGGGAGGGGGTGCTTTTGATTCAGTTACCTCAGCTGAAGCACAGGGAGGGGGTGCTTTTGATTCAGATCCCTTTGCTGAAACACAGGGAGGGGGTGCGTTTGATTCAGTTACCTCAGCTGAAACACAGGGAGGGGGTGCGTTTGATTCGGGTACCTTTGCTGAAACACAGGGAGGGGGTGCGTTTGATTCAGATTTCTTTGCTGAAACACAGGGAGGGGGTGCGTTTGATTCGGGTACCTTTGCTGAAACACAGGGAGGGGGTGCGTTTGATTCGGGTACCTTTGCTGAAACACAGTTTGGAGACGAAGGGGGTGGTTTTGAATTTGATCCGTTTGCTGCTGAGACCTCAGGTGGACTTGTGTCCTCTGGGGATGGAGGAGGCGGTTGGGATACAGACCCTTTTGCCCAGAGTTTCCCAGCAGCCTCTGCAGGGACTGAGGATCCGGCCGCCATCAATCCACATTCCTCTGCGGCTGTTTCTGGAACAGCTGGAGGGACACAAGACTTACACGTCACCAGAATTGACAAACAACCAGAACATTCAGACATGTCCGAAGACGAGGCTGCGAACCGGAGAATTGGAAAGTTATACCAAGCGCTAGATACAGAAAAGGAAGAGGTATTTAACTTCCTCCTAACTTCAGTGTGGTAGATTAGCGTAGAACAGAATAGAATAGATGAGAACCCGTTCTGCCTCCTACCCTCCCACAGATTGAGAACAAGTAATCCTAAACCCGGATCCTTATCTCCTCCCGTCTCTCCTGCTGCCTGCTTTCTCTGCTTGTTCACATTAATGTTCTCCCTCAAAGTCTTGACTCTCGGTGTCCCGATGCCCCGACACTTCATCTCCTGACTCTCTGCATCTGACTCTCTACATCCTGACTCTCTGCATCCTGACTCTCTGACTCTCTGCATCCTGACTCTCTGCATCCTGACTCTCTACATCCTGACTCTCTGACTCTCTGCATCCTGACTCTCTGCATCCTGACTATCTGACTCTCTGCATCCTGACTCTCTGACTCTCTACATCCTGACTCTCTACATCCTGACTCTCTGCATCCTGACTCTCTGACTCTCTGACTCTCTGCATCCTGACTCTCTGACTCTCTGCATCATAACTCTCTGCATCCTGACTCTCTGCATCCTGACTCTCTGCATCCTGACTCTCCATCATGACTCTCTGCATCCTGACTCTCTGCATCCTGACTATCTGACTCTCTGCATCCTGACTCTCTGACTCTCTGCATCCTGACTCTCTGACTCTCTGCATCCTGACTCTCTGCATCCTGAATCTCTGCATCCTGACTCTTTGACTCTCTGCATCCTGACTCTCTGCATCCTGACTCTCTGCATCCTGACTCTCTGACTCTCTGCATCCTGACTCTCTGACTCTCTGCATCCTGAATCTCTGCATCCTGACTCTCTGACTCTCTGCATCCTGACTCTCTGCATCCTGACTCTCTGCATCCTGACTCTCTGACTCTCTACATCCTGACTCTCTGCATCATGACTCTCTGACTCTCTGACTCTCTGCATCCTGACTCTCTGACTCTGCATCCTGACTCTCTGACTCTCTGCATCCTGACTCTCTGCATCCTGACTCTCTGACTCTCTACATCCTGACTCTCTGACTCTGCATCCTGACTCTCTGACTCTCTGCATCCTGACTCTCTGCATCCTGACTCTCTGACTCTCTACATCCTGACTCTCTGACTCTCTGCATCCTGACTCTCTGACTCTCTGCATCCTGACTCTCTGACTCTCTACATCCTGACTCTCTGACTCTCTGCATCCTGACTCTCTGCATCCTGACTCTCTACATCCTGACTCTCTGCATCATGACTCTCTGACTCTCTGCATCATGACTCTCTGACTCTCTGCACCCTGACTCTCTGCATCCTGACTCTCTGCATCCTGACTATCTGACTCTCTGACTCTCTGCATCCTGACTCTCTACATCCTGGCTCTCTGACTCTCTGCATCTCTGCATCCTGACTCTCTGACTCTCTGCATCTTGACTATCTGCATCTCTGCATCTTGACTCTCTGACTCTCTGCATCCTGACTCTCTGACTCTCTGCATCTTGACTCTCTGCATCCTGAATCTCTGAATCCTGACTCTCTGACTCTCTGCATCCTGACTCTCTGCATCCTGACTCTCTGACTCTCTACATCCTGACTCTCTGCATCCTGACTCTCTATATCCTGACTCTCTGACTCTCTACATCCTGACTCTCTGCATCCTGACTCTCTGACTCTCTGCATCCTGACTCTCTGACTCTCTGCATCGTGACTCTCTGCACCCTGTTTCTCTGACTCCTGACTCTGCATCCTGACTCTCTGCATCCTGACTCTCTGCATCCTGACTCTCTGACTCTCTGCATCCTGACTCTCTGACTCTCTGCATCTTGACTCTCTGCACCCTGTTTCTCTGACTCCTGACTCTGCATCCTGACTCTCTGCATCCTGACTCTCTGCATCCTGACTCTCTGACTCTCTGCATCCTGACGCTCTGACTCTCTGCATCTTGACTCTCTACATCCTATTCTTAATGTCCTTAATGTCAACACGTCTGTACTTCCTGTTCCCGAACGCCCTGCTTACGTCCTGGCTGTAATTGACACTCAAAGTCCCAACTCTTATTCCCTGTCTGCATGTTCTTTAAGGATTCCCTCTCTTGTGTGGATGTTATATAATCATAATCACAAGTCCTGATTGTTGACTCTTCTCTGTTTTCAATGTGTGCACTCTGAAGAATGCCACCGCTCCGTCATTCTTCGCTGAATTTGATAAGATGGTGAGTTCAAACATAAGTACATTGTGTTGAAAATGATTTTGAAGGCAGCTTCCGATATGTTCACGACTTATTGGTGTATTCATTTATTTTATTTAATGTTCTGTTGAGTGCGCTGCCAGAAGGGTGGCAGTGAAAGCGGAGGGTCTCGACGGACCAGACCCGGGCGGCAGAAGCTGGCTTTGGGGACGTGGAACGTCACCTCTCTGGGGGGGAAGGAGCCGGAGCTTGTGCGGGAGGTGGAGCGGTACCAGTTGGATCTGGTTGGGCTCACCTCTACGCACAGCGTCGGCTCTGGAACCTTACTTCTGGATAGGGGTTGGACTCTATTCTTCTCCGGAGTTGCTCAAGGTGTGAGGCGTCGGGCGGGTGTGGGGATACTCACAGTCCCCGGTTAGGTGCTTCGTTGTTGGAGTTTACCCCAGTGGACGAGAGGGTCGCCTCCCTACGCCTGCGGGTTATGGGGGGGAAAACTCTGACTGTTGTGTGCTTATGCACCCAACAGCAGTTCAGAGTATTCGGCCTTCTTGGAGACCCTGGAAAGAGTCCTGTATGGGGCTCCTGAAGGGGACTCCTTAGTCTTGCTGGGAGACTTCAACGCACATGTGGGCAATGATGGAGACACTTGGAGGGGGGCGTGATTGGGAGGAACGGCCCCCCTGATCTGAACCGGAGTGGTGGTTTGTTACTGGACTTCTGTGCTAGTCATGGATTGGCCATAACAAACACCATGTTCGAACATAAGGATGCTCATAAGTGTACGTGGTACCAGAGCACCCTAGGCAGAAGGTCCATGATCGATTTCGTTATCGTATCATCGGACCTGAGGCCGTATGTTTTGGACACTCGGGTAAAGAGAGGGGCGGAGTTGTCAACTGATCACCATCTGGTGGTGAGTTGGGTCGAGTGGCGGGGGAAGCCTCTGGATAGACCTGGTAAGCCCAAACGTGTAGTTCGGGTGAACTGGGAACGTCTGGAGGAGGCCCAAGTTCAGGAGGCCTTCAACTCGCACCTCCGGCGGAGCTTTTCGGGCATTCCTGTGGAGGTTGGGGATATTGAACCAGAGTGGTCGGTGTTCAAAGCCTCTATTGCCGAAGCCGCGGTGGGGAGCTGTGGTCTCAAGGTCCTAGGTGCCTCAAGGGGCGGTAACCCTCGAACCTCCTGGTGGACACCGGTGGTCAGGGAAGCCGTCCGACTGAAGAAGGAGGCCTTCAGGGATTTGTTATCCCGGGGGACTCCCGAGGCAGTTGCAAGGTACCGACAGGCCCGAAGGGCAGCAGCCTCATCCGTGGCCGAGGCAAAGCAGCGGGTGTGGGAGAAGTTTGGAGAAGACATGGAGAAGGACTTTCGGGCGGCACCAAAGTTGTTCTGGAAAACTGTCCGACACCTCAGGAGGGGGAAGCAGGGAACCATCCAAGCTGTGTACAGTAAGGATGGGACGTTGTTGACCTCAACTGATGGAGTGTTGGGACGTTGGAAGGAACACTTTGAGGAACTCCTGAACCCGACAACTCCGCCCTCTATGTTAGAGGCAGAGCTGGAGTATGACGGGGGATCAACACCAATCTCCCGGGGGGAGGTCACTGAGGTCGTCAAACAACTCCACAGTGGCAAAGCCCCGGGGGTGGATGAGATCCGCCCGGAAATGCTGAAGGCTCTGGGTGTTGAGGGACTGTCATGGTTGACACGTCTCATCAACGTTGCGTGGAAGTCGGAAACAGTACCGAAGGAGTGGCAGACCGGGGTGGTGGTTCCCCTTTTCAAAAAGGGGGATCAGAGGGTGTGTGCCAATTACAGAGGCATCACACTACTCAGCCTCCCCGGGAAAGTTTACTCCAAGGTACTTGAAAGGAGGGTCAGGCCGATTGTCGAACCTCAGATTGAGGAGGAACAATGCGGATTCCGTCCTGGTCGTGGAACGACGGATCAGCTTTTTACTCTCGCAAGGATCCTGGAGGGGGCCTGGGAGTACGCTTATCCGGTCTACATGTGTTTTGTAGACTTGGAGAAGGCGTATGACCGGGTTCCCAGGGAGTTACTGTGGGAGGTGCTGCGGGAGTATGGGGTGAGGGGGTCTCTACTCAGGGCCATCCAATCTCTGTACTCCCAAAGCGAGAGCTGTGTCCGGGTCCTCGGCAGTAAGTCGGACCCATTTCCGGTGAGGGTTGGCCTCCGCCAGGGCTGCGCTTTGTCACCAATCCTGTTTGTAATATACATGGATCGGATTTCGAGGCGTAGTCGTGGGGGAGGGGTCTGCAGTTCGGTGGACTAAGGATTGCACCACTGCTTTTTGCAGATGATGTGGTTCTGATGGCTTCATCGGTCTGCGACCTTCAGCACTCACTGGATCGGTTCGCAACCGAGTGTGAAGCGGCTGGGATGAGGATCAGCACCTCCAAATCTGAGGCCATGGTTCTCAGCAGGAAACCGATGGACTGTCCACTCCAAGTAGGGAATGAGTCCTTACCCCAAGTGAAGGAGTTCAAGTATCTCGGGGTCTTGTTCTCGAGTGAGGGAACAATGGAGCGTGAGATGGGCCGGAGAATCGGAGCAGCGGGAGCGGTATTGCAGTCGCTTTGCCGCACCGTTGTGACGAAAAGGGAGCTGAGCCAGAAGGCAAAGCTCTCTGTCTACCAGGCCATTTTCGTTCCTACCCTCACCTATGGTCATGAAGGATGGGTCATGACCGAAAGAACGAGATCGCGGATACAAGCGGCCGAGATGGGTTTCCTCCGCCGGGTGGCTGGTGTCTCCCTTAGAGATAAGGTGAGAAGTTCGGTCATCAGGGAGGGACTCGGAGTTGAGCCGCTCCTCCTTCGCGTCGAAAGAAGCCAGTTGAGGTGGTTCGGGCACCTAGTTAGGATGCCACCTGGGCGCCTCCCTAGGGAGGTGTTCCAGGCACGTCCAGCTGGGAAGAGACCAAGGGGTAGACCTAGGACCAGGTGGAGGGATTATATCTCTTCGCTGGCCTGGGAGCGCCTTGGGATCCCCCAGTCAGAGCTGGTTGATGTCGCCAGGGAAAAGAAAGTTTGGGGCTCTCTGCTGGAACTGCTACCCCCGCGACCCGACCACGGATAAGCGGGAGAAGATGGATGGATGGATGGATGGTTCTGTTGAGCAGTTTTCTTACAGGTCACAAAGGACACACCACTAAAAAGCATCTCTAATGATATCAAACAGAAACAACTATATAAGGAGTTAACATTAGATTAATATTTGCATTTATTTATACATTCGTAGCAACCAAACTAATTTCTTCTACTGTTTTTCTGACGTCCACAACTGGGTTGGAGCTGTTGGAATGATTGGCCCATTAAGACCAGTGGCGAACCGTGTCTATCACAACTGGACCTTCTGTAGACACACACACCCCCCCCCGCAACATTATAATGTCCGTCTTTTCACTGAATTGTCGTCTTGAAAAGGGAACTCACAACAATTCCGCAACAACTTCATCTCCACCTGTTGCACTTGTCATTTCAACGTTCAAAACAATAAAACGGCATGAATTGCTTCGTCGCATTCATCTAGATCCTCTGTCTCGAGCCAGTTAACTAGCGGGCCTTCTAGAATACCCTGGAACCGAGGGGAACTCTGTAAGAACATGCCCATTGGCTACAAATCAATATATGATTGGTTGATCAAGCTGTCAGTCCAAACGTACGCTCTCATTCAGTGCAACAGCCAGGGCCTTCGATCAAGGATGTCGAATACCTTGGTGAAGGATGTTCTACCCAGAGACCCAGAACAAGATCTGATTGGTTGCTTTCTTTTCTAACACAAACCCACTGAAATGCATAGAGCATGGTCCTAGAAGGACAAACAAATCTACGTAACACTGTAATATTACAGATCAACAACACAGATACCATTCTCATTTATTCATTTTATATACATTTTATTTATATAATTAAATCGTTTTTTGTTTGTTTTATCTGAGTGTTCCAGGGTGTTCTCTGAATACCTTGAAGGTCCTGACGCCTCTATCGTTATTCTAACCCAGTTTAGATTTAACCATGCCCACTTCCACATTACGCAAGAACGTAGCTCTACGCGATAGCGTCAATAGACTTCTTCTTCGGCAGTTATAGCGGGGTCGGAAGTTAAAGCAGGATGGCAGGATATTGAATAGTTGTTTTTTGTCTTTCCAAAGGATTTGTTGACTGAAAATAAACGATCCTGTAATCAAAGCCATATCGAAGAGTCCTGAGATTGTATTACTGGTGTGTTATCATCTATAAATAGCCTGTGTGTATTCTCAAATGTCGTTTTCAGGACAAACAAAAGACGTTTAAATATCTTATCAGCTGGTGTAAGTGCAGAATATTGAATATAACCTTGACTATTACTGTGTACTTCATTTATCTGACAGCATTATTTAATGATACTATTTTATATATTTATTTAATGATACTATTTTATATATACATTTATTCATATCACACACTTATATGTACTCACACATGTATTTATTCATAAATATACACAGATGTATTCATTCATTTATACACACACGGCATTATTTAATGATACTGTTTTATATATTATATATATATACACACACATTTATTCATTTATAAACATATAAACACACACTTATATGTACTCACACATGTATTTATTCATGTATACACACAGATGTACAGATTCAGATTTTGCGGGTATGCCGCAGATTCAGATTTCGCGGGTGTGCCGCAGATTCAGATTTCGCAGGTGTGCCGCGTGAGGCAGTGATGTAACGCCAGGTTGATGCTGTGACGTAACCCCGCGTCGATGCTTGCGTAATGCGGAAGTGGGATCTAAACTGGGTTGGAATAATGATAGACGCGGCCCTGACGGTTCGCCACTAAGACACATGTTATTCTAAACATCTGATTGAGTTGCATGCAAAATATCAGCAGCCACATTTGAACCGTTTTGGAGTGAATTACCATCTTTCCTTGCAAAAGAATGAAGTTAAAGCAGAATCAGCTGAGGGTCCGGAAGCAACAGGGACAGAACCTGCTCAGGAACAAGACAAGTATCCAGCTCCACCTGCAGCTGCAGCTCCCCCTGCTGGAGAGATGGTGGAGGAACCTGCAGCTCCCCCTGCTGGAGAAGAGGTGGAAGAACCTGCAGCTCCCCCTGCTGGAGAGAAGGTGGAGGAACCTGCAGCTCTCCCTGCTGGAGAAGAGGTGGAAGAACCTGCAGCTCCCCCTGCTGGAGAGAGGGTGGAGGAGCCTGCAGCTCCCCCTGCTGGAGAGAGGGTGGAGGAACCTGCAGCTGGAGAGAAGGTGGAGGAACCTGCAGCTCCCCTTGCTGGAGAGAAGATGGAGGAACCTGCAGCTCCCCTTGCTGGAGAAGAGGTGGAAAAACCTGCAGCTCCCCTTGCTGGAGAGAAGATGGAGGAACCTGCAGCTCCCCTTGCTGGAGAGAAGATGGAGGAACCTGCAGCTCCCCTTGCTGGAGAAGAGGTGGAAGAACCTGCAGCTCTCCCTGCTGGAGAAGAGGTGGAAGAACCTGCAGCTCCCCTTGCTGGAGAAGAGGTGGAAGAACCTGCAGCTCCCCCTGCTGGAGAGAAGGTGGAGGAACCTGCAGCTGGAGAGAAGGTGGAGGAACCTGCAGCTCCCCCTGCTGGAGAAGAGGTAGAAGAACCTGCAGCTCCCCCTGCTGATGGGGAGGATAAAGCTGATCGTTTTGGCAGCCCAAAGGAGGAGAAACCTGATGTGAGGGATGTGTGGATCACCAGTACGAATTCATAACACTGTTGCCATATCACCACCACCCCATCATCATCAGCAGCATCAGAGCAGCATCAGCATCAAGCAGCAGCTCATCAGCAGCATCAGCACACCACCCACCACCACCACCACCATCACCTCACCATCATCATCATCATCACATCATCATCATCATCATCATCATCATCATCATCATCATCAATCATCATCATCATCATCATCATCATCATCATCACCACCACCACCATCATCATCATCACCACCATCACCACCACCATCACCATCATCACCACCACCACCATCATCATCATCTCATCATCATCATCTCATCATCATCATCATATCATCATCATTCATCATCATCATCATCATCATCATCACCACCACCATCTGAAAATGGACTTTATGCGATCTTTGTACCGATAGACCTGAGCACTGCTTTCATTACGTTGGACCACAACATCTTACTGCAGAGATTAGAACGATCACTTAAAGGGAACTGCACTAAACTGGTTTAGGTCGTATCTGTCAGAACGGCTTCAGTTTGCATCTGCACATGATTGATCCTCAATGAAAAGAGTGCTGACGATACACAGTTGTACCTATCTTTCAAGATCGATGAACAATATCAATTAACACAATTACAAGAATGCCTGTCAGATATAAAAGCATGGATGACCTGCAACTACTTATTATTAAACACTGACAAAACCGAAGTGATCGTTCTATTCTCTGTAGTTTCGACGTATCGAAAGCAGCACTCGGGTATAACTGTACCAAGATAGAAAGAAGTCAATTTTCAGATGCCCTGAGAAGGTCATTTGTGACTTTCACTAGTGCTGTCTCTGAAATGTGATGAACTCTAAATCCTGATGACATTTCTCAAGTAATGGATTGGTATTTAAGTATTCACACAGCTGCTGAGCGACTGTTTTCTCAAATGTTTCGGTGAGGAAGGCAAGGTTAGATATTGGTCTATAGTGGCCCATTACCTTAGGATCAAGGTTTGATTTCCTAAGGAGAGGTTTAATTACATCTTCCTTACATGACTGTGTTACATAGCCTGACAATAATGAAATATTTATTATGAATGTGTTAATTAGGGGTAACATTTAGATGCAATAGGGTCTAAGATCGAGGTTGACAGTTTGGAAGAATACATAATTGAAGTTAGTTGGTTAAGGTCTATTGGAGAGAAGCAGTCTAGGTATATGTCTGGTGTAACAGCCGGTATTAAGGTTCCAGTGTGTGGACATGACTGGCTTCATTTATGCTGAGATTTTCTTCCTGTATCAGCCAGGTTTCAGTGAGACAACATCAATCTGTTTTCTGTTATTAAATCACTGGTGCAACCTTAGATGACAAAGGTCAAGGGTTATCTGGGTCCCATTGAAATGCATATTTAGCTAAATATCTCTAGTTGTTTTTTTTTAAATGCAATACTAATTAATTTAATTTATCTTTTAAAGTCCACTGCCAGATCTCCAGGCTCTGAGAAAGCAGCCGTTGAAGAGGTAGGTACTACTCTTTGTTTGTTCATGTTTTTTATTATTAATAATTTATCAACACTTGACATGTTTAAATAACATTTCTCGTGGTTGATTTAAAAATAGAAAAATGTAAATTCTGCTGATATTTAACCTTTGTGATGTATTTTGTTAGGATAAGTGCTCAACTATTTTTCATCCACAACAACTTCACATTATATAAATCTGGTTATTAAAAGGGTATCAATTATTATTGGATAGAATGGAGTTATTTTTTAACATGAAGTTCATTTCATTTCATTTCAAACCTTTATTTATACAGATAAATCCCATTGAGATCATTGATCTCTTTTCCAAGGGAGACCTGTTCAAGTAGTTCCACATGAAATAAAAGCATAAACAGAACAACAAAAGGACATCTTTCAGCATCATTTACATAATTATCCACATAAACAGGTACCAATAGCTTCTGATTGACTAGCTAAGTTAGGGGTAAACTCTGTATAAAGCATGCTAAAGTAATGAATGCTACACCAACAACAGCAGGAACATGTTTGGAAAAATATCAGAATTAGGTAGTTGATCAATTGGGATTTATCACGAGGTCAGAGAGATTTGAAGTGTAGATATTCCTTTGTTTTCATCAACTCAGAGTTAGTTACTTTTTCAATATTAAAGATGTGTAACTGAACATGAATCGATAGTTACGGCTGTACGAGTCCCGGATGATCGCCAGAGGCGGTGCTTTAGCACTGGATATATCCATCGCACGCATGCGCAGTCCTCAGGGGTGCCCAACCAGTCGTCCGGTTGATCGCGGGGAGATTCCCAGTCGATCGCGAGATGTGTCTAAAAATTGAACAACAATATTCTGTTTTATCGTTAATGTCCTATAACATAATCTTCCTGTGCCAGAATAATACACTTGAACGCATCAAAACTTTGTGATTGGCCGGCGTGACCCCATGTGTCGGGGCGTGGCTGGCGGGCAGTGGGCACTAGTTCGCTGACGCTGTCCGTGTCAACAGGAGTGACAGTCCGCACACACACACAAGACAGCAATTATGGCAGAAGCAAAAAAGCCCAAAATATATAATTTTCACTCCGAGTGGGAGGATGATTATTTTTGTATCTATTCCAATTCAAAGTCCATCTGTCTCTCGTCTGCACTGCGAGCGTGGCTTTATCGAAGAAGGGTACTTTAGGAGCGGCATTTCAAAACAGTGCACAAACGCTACGAATTCCCTCCTAATTCTGCCCTACGCTCCAAAAGGGGAGGGGCCTGAGAGGACAGCTAAAGGGGAGGGGCCTGAGAGGACAGCTAAAGGGGAGGGGCCTGAAGGAAAGCTGAATGCACAGCAGTCCTTTTCCACCAGGCCCAACAACAAGAGCAAGGCTGCTCCAGAGCATCTCATCGTGTCAGTCACGTTCTTGAGAAACACATGAAGTCTTTCAAAGACGGCGAAGTTGTGAAGAAGCATTCCTGGAGGCTGCGACGCGCTTTTGGGGGACAGTAAAAATAACAGAAGCATTTCAACAGGTTTTTGATACAATAAAAAGTCAAGTTAGATACCGTTATTAATCAGCTGTACGTTTTAGTTTGTTTGAACTTTTTCATTATAATTATTGTACAAAATGGTAGAAGAATGCAAACATTAAGATCTGTTAGAACTGTTTAAATTGATTATCAGTTCAGGTTAAGAAGCTAGTGTTGCTTGCATCCTATTTTAAAGGCATTTATTTTTATACTCGACTAAAATGCAACAAAAAAAGGGTTTGATTCTATTAATTTTGTCTCTTTTATTGCACTTTGGCAGCAGATTCCTGAGCAGCTTCAGATCTGAGTTGTCTTATTAGTAAGCCTCATTTATACTTTTGTAGCAACACTATTTTTTATAATGGCAAAGAAAGGGTTCAGAGTCTTTTCTTTGTCCCTGTGTCACATGTGGCAGCACTGTTCAATGTTTCTTGAAAACATTACCCACTGTAGTGACGTGTGCATAAACTCCAACTCTGTATCAACAACACTGTTGTGTCACTTCAGTTAAATACTTGTATGTGTGTAGATTAGAAAGAGGTAATATAAAGGATCTGCAGTATTTTATGAAGTATTAATCGTACAAAGGTCAGTTTTATACAAGTAGAAGTGTGTATTCACCTGGTAGCAGGCTGTCAGTAATGGCTACGCCTCTCTATTTGGCCTGGTAGATCTCGGCAGACTGGCAACTTTAAAAGTAGCTCCTTTAAAAAAGGTTGGGCACCCCTAGAGTACCTAATAACAACAAAGTCATCTGTGACCCACGTGACGACGGCTACATAGGCCGGCGTCATTAGCAGACCGGTTCCCAGAATCTTCTCGCAAGCACACAAGAATTCTGAGTGACAGGAAACTGGTATAGGTCATCCAGTGCTAAAGCACCGCATCTGGCGGTCATCCTGGACTCATAGAACCGTAGTTACAGCTGTAACTATTGTTCTATGAGTCCCTACTGACCGCCAGAGGCGGTGCTTTAGCACTGGATGACTTATACCAACCATGTCATGAAGAATCCAAGCCCTTGCTCACTACTGGAAGCAGCGGAGCTCGGCCAAAGGACCACGCCCAAAGAATGGGGAGTGGCGACATTAACCCGATAAAAACTGGAGAATGTGCCAGAAGACGCCCACGACGCTGCTGCGCAGATGGTCTCCAGGCGCACCCCTCTCAGTGCAGCCCAATATGTTGAGATGCCCCTTGTACAGTGGCATCTCAGCCCTGATGGCAGGGGGGCGGCCACTGGCCCCGTAGGCATTTGAGATGGTATTGACAACCCAGTGGGGCAGCTGCTGGTTAGAGGGAACAACCTCCTTTAGTGCCGCCATGGCAAACGAAGAGCTGCTCCGACTGCCGCATACAGGCAGTAGCCTCGATATACGCCCTTTGGGCACCCACAGGGCACAGCAACTTCGACGTGCCGTTCTCCTGAATGTCAAAGCGTGCCAGCTGGGCAGGCTGATTGAAGTGGGTTTGTGGAAGCACCCTGGGCAGGAATGCCACATTTGCCCAAAGGGCAACACCTGAGAGTCCCACCTCGGGCATGTATCGTTTATGGAGAGGACATGCAACTCCCCGACTCACTTCCCTGAGGCTATGGCAAGCAGAAATTCTGACTTCGTGGGCAGACACCTAAGCCCCACCTGGGCCAGGGGCTCGAAGGAAGGAGATGATAGGGCATCCGGCAGCAGGGGCAGGTCCCAAGCCGGAGCCCTCTTGGTGCTAGGGGGATGCTGCCGTGAAGCGGGACACTGACCTGTGGCACCCCGCCGTAGCGCCGTCGACCCGAAGGGGCCCCTGGGCCTGCTGGGAGTGGGCACAGGCCTATGAAGACCAGAGAGCTGCTGCCTGGTCTGCCTAGCTTGGGCAGCACGCTCCAGTGCCTACAGGGCAGCTGCCCCAAACAGCTCCCCTGGCTCGACTGGCACACTACGGAGGACATGCCTCTGACAGTGGTGACTGAGCAGGCCAAACCTGGCGACGAGTCTGCACCAATAAGGGCATAACTCGTCCCAATTCCCTAGACATTAGGGCAAAGGCTTACAGTGATGCATCACTGAGGCTCAGAAAAGAAGGCTCAGCCGGAGCTGCTGCGGAGAGGTAGAGACAGCCAGCATCAGATGGGAGAGGGAGTTCCCGTGCTGCTGTGTCATAGGCCTTACAGAGCAGCTCGTTTGTGACCCTGCACTGAGGCCGAGGGCATCTGGCATCAGGATCCAGAAACGGGGAGGCGATGGCAGGCAAGCGACCCCAGCCCCACCCTTGCCGGATCCTGCCTGGCAGCAGAGTGGGAGAGGGCCCTGGTGTCTCTCCAGCATGCATGGAGCTCCCTCAGGTACTCCTCTGAAGGAGGAACAGTGGGAGTGACAGGGGCAGGGTTATGCCTGAAGAAGGCGCTAGCCTGAGCCGAGTCGGCCTGCGGAACCTGAAGCTGTAAGCGTACCAGGGCTGCACGAATAATGGCCGCCATGGAGGCGTCCTCCGTGCCCTGCAGAGCTCTGAGCAGAGGAGTGGGAAGCTTCCTCTCGGGTGAGCGGGGTCCCCCCCCCTTCATAGAAGATGTTTAGCCGGAGCCGCTAGCGACATGGCATCCTCAAGCAGAGGTGTGGCAACCGAAGGAGGGCCATGCGGCAAACTACTAGCCCCCACACCGGCCCCTGGCTGAAGGGCCAACAGGAGCATCTTCGTCTGTTCCACGACGGCAGCCAACTGACCCACCTTAGAGGACAGCCTGTTTCTAGCCCTCTACCTGGGGGGTGAACCCATATCCATCACTCCATCAAGTCGCCGGGAACGGCCAGACTGAGCTGGAGGAAGTTGTGACGAGGAGAGGTGCCACCTCTGCGACTCTAGCCACTCTGAGCTCCCGAGGCATGAAGCTACGGCTCATGCAGGCGCTCTGCGTGAGACCCTCCCTCAAATGCTCAAGGCCAAGGCAGAGGGGGGCAGCGGTCATGGCCAACCTCGGCTCAAGAGAAGCCATACAGGCGCTACATGAATGAGCCATTCTGTAGGTATCCAGATTCACCGTAGCCGGGAAGAGGGTGCGAGAACACAGCCTTCCCAGCTACCTGCTGAACGGAAAGAGTAGAGAAATGCTCCTACTCGCCGAACATAAAGAGGGATGTAACTACAACCCACGTTACCCGGCAGAGGGAGCGGGAGCGAGAGCACTGCCTTCACCTAGCTGGATTAATAAAGAAGTTCAACAGGACAGCTTAGCCGGGCGGCTGCTGCTAGAATCCAGCAACATGTCTACCAGGAGCGTGGGCGAGAACACTGCCTTCACTGGATAAGTTCATAACGAATGCCAGGTGCAGCGTACCCGGGAGCGGGTGCGAGAACACAGCCTTCACCGGCTACCTGCTAAACGGAAAGAGTAGAGCAATGCTCCTACTCGCCGAACACAGAGAGGGATGTGAATGACCTACACCCACGTTACTAGCAGAGGGAGCAGGAGCGAGAGCAACTGCCTTCACCTAGCTGGATTAAATAAAGAAGCTTAACGGGGCAGTTTAGCCAGGCTGCTGCTGCTAAGAATCAAGCAACACGTCTACCAGGAGGGGAGGCGAAAAACACTGCCTTCACTGGATGAGTTAAACAATGAAGCTCAACAGAACACGCCAGATGTTAGCCAAGCGGCCGCTGCTAACAATCAAAACAATACATTACAGGGAGCGGGAGCGAGAGCACTGCCTTCACCAGCTGAATTAAATAATGAAGCTTAACAGTACAACCAAGACGTGATCAAGTCAAATAACACAAAATGTTAAGACCAGATAACTAGCTTCTAAAGAAGAGAACAGCACATAACCGTAGTTACTATGGCCAGTACTTACCTTACCCTCTGCACCTAAACAAAAAACGGGCAAAATATGGCACCCTGGGCTTTCCATGCTAAATTGAACGAGAGACGCAGCTAAATGCTGCTCGGGCCACAACGCCACAAGCAGAACTTTCAAAAGAGCATAATAAGGGCAACTTTATGGAAGAGGAAGCGGGAACACTGTCGTCACCAGAAAGTCTAAGCCAAACAATAAACAAGACAGCAATCAGGACAACTTAGCTGGGAGAGGGTGCGGGACACAGCCATCACCAGCAACAAGCTGACACAACCTGTCGGTGGAGGCTCTGCACAGCCGGCCACAGCTCCTGGAGGACGCGTTAACAACCCGTAGCTCCGACTGGCAGTCGCGAAGCTGCACGCGGCCAGCTGCTTGCAGAGAAATCCATCAGATCAAACGTTCAAACTGAACGCTGTAGGCTACAAGAATGTAGCCGCGGTACTCTCGCGAAGCGAGAAGATGAAAAGGAACCGGTCCGCTAATGACGCCGGCCTATGTAGCCGTCGTCACGTGGGTCACAGGTGACTTTGTTGTTATTAGGTACTCGAACTGCGCATGCCGTGGCAATTGGACATATCCAGTGCTAAAGCACCGCCTCAGTAGGGACGAAATAGAACCTGAGGGTTAGGAAATATACAAATACTTACAGTGAACTCAGACTTTTTTTTAAATTATGACGGTTGTTAACCTTCAAACTTTGTGATTCCAATGAAATCAGAATTTGTCGTACATCAATATTTGTTTTTTTAGATTCATGTCTTGTGTTTATTCCTGAACAATATTCACAAAATGTTCCTTAAATACAGGCACACTGATGTCTCAAATGTAAGATGTATGAATGTCATGTGCTTTAAAACATGTGTACCAGGCTCGGTACACTCGGTGTGTAATCAGATGATTTGTCTCCACACAGATCGCTCCTGCTGACGAAGTCAACACCCCCTCCTCGGTAACTCACACTTTGCTTCCTTTGAGACATTGATCACACCGTAAACACTTCTTCAGTCGACAGTAAGACCGCAATCAAATGCTGCTCATTTTGAAAGAATCCTCCTCTGGATTCATCATTCAATCTGCTCTCTCTGTCAAAGGGCCTTTGGTGGTCCAGCCTTTAACCCGAAACACTAAACACAAATGGTCTTTTCACAGAAAATGTAAACTAGAGGTTATAGTAGTCTAACTGCTCCGTAGTTTCTCTTGGAATAAAACCACATTGTACATTTATATAATCTGTTCAATATTTAATATGAATATTCCTTGTGTCATATATTTATGTATATATACTTGTATATATAACACCTTGTTAAATTCAATATGTATATTTTCTACTTTCTTGTTTATTTCTAGTTTTTGAATCTTTATTGTATTGTACAGTGCCTTGTGTTTTTAACACAAACATTTCCCAATTTGGGATCAATAAAGTACCATCTTATCTTATCTTATCGTTTTATTATTATAACTGAATTAAAGTCATGATGTTTGTGTTCTTCAGGAAAAAATGCCGATCCCCTCTGTGGTCATCGAGCCCGCCTCGAGTAACGAAGGGGATGATGACCGTGACGCAGACATAATTTCTCCCACCGCCATCGGGGACAGCGACATGACGGCAGAGACCCAGACCATTAAACACATGAGTCCGTCCGGCGGCGTGTCGGGGCTCCCGGACGACTTCCTCTATAAGGTGGGTCTTCCACCAGATACTATCAGCTGACAGCAGACGCTCATTCAAATCTCCACACCTGATGTACTGTGTGATTATTTAGCATAAGAGGTCTACAAACTCAGCCTGTAGTCCGCAGAGGTGGTGACGGTGTTTTTCTGCCTGCAGGTGGAGACCATGCACGACTTTGAAGCTGCAAATTCAGACGAGCTGGAGCTGAAGAGAGGTGATGTGGTGCTGGTGTTCCCACCGCTTCAGTAGAGGATCAGGTGAGAAACTCTGAGAATAAGTGGTCACCAGCATCTGGACAGGGAGCATCCCAACAGTTATTCAGAGCGGTACTGATTTGGTAGTGATCCGGTACTGACTGTCCTTTTGTTGTTGTTACAGGATGCCGGCTGGCTCACTGGGATCAGAGAAAGTGACTGGTTAACACTTGGTGCCAGTGCTCACAAAGGACTTTTCCCAGAAAACTTTATTCAGCGCTTGGAGTAAGAAGTATTTCAGCTGGGTAAAATACGAGGTTTGAACCACAGGTGGCCAAGGCGTCCAGTCAGCATGTAGCCAACCCCGAAACCCCCGATAACCTGCTGCAGATGTCTGCTGGACCACACAAGGCTTTCTCTGGTTCATGAAGCTCTACTCAAATTTAAATCCTTGTTAATAAAAGTAGCATTATTCCCAGCAAAGTGAAATTAATAAGCATGATATCATAGTATGATCAACCCTTCTCTGAGACTGAGATGGTTTTTTTGTTGAATGAAATAAGTTGTTTTAATTTATTGGGAATGATGCAATTCGTAAATGTTCATGCCAACAGAAGGAAAGTAGTTTGAACTAAATACACTAACCTGCCCCTTCTTGACAACGAGTGTGTTGTACTGGTTCTGTTGCTGTATGATCTATTGAACTGTTCTGTAACATGAAACTCTTTAGCGTGTTGTTTCTCTTCAACACGTCATCACTGTTATCACTGTGTGTGTGTTTCTGTAAAACATGGCCAAGCTTTCATTTGGCATATGTTGTGAGGAGTTTAGCCAGAGTGTTGTGTTTTGTCCAAAAGAGTGTGACATTTATTATCTGAGCATTGCAAACAACCAGTGCAAATCCAGCATTACAATGTAATATTTTACAGTTAGTATTGTAAGATAGAAATATTAGAGAAAATAGAGAGACCGTAGAATCAGAGAGTTTATGTAAATCCAAATGTAGAGCTATAAGTCATATGTATATTGAAAATGATAGAATAGTAAGAAAGAAATCCAACAGAAGCTTTTTATTGGTCTACGATCACAGTGAATCTATTAACAAATGTATTATGCAATCTATGTTGTTGGTATATTCCAACGGTTCTGTAGATCAACAAATATGATGTCACTTCCTTTTTAAACTTAAATGTCTACCATTTTGCGATGTACATACAGTAAACATTTATGTCAAGATCAATAAATAAAAGTTCATAAGGTCCACTTTGTGAAATTCATTTTGGGGTTAGGTGAGGGAATGCTCTGGTTTTGGGACAAAATTAACATGGGATCACTCCGGTCATTGTACGTACTTCGTCTCACTGGAATATTAACGGTCAGATTGAATACAACATCGACCCAATTTCTCCGGTCAATGACGGGAGAGTTTTGAAAGTGACAAAACACTGTTTCACACATTTAAAAACACTTAAACAATGTTTACCCAGGATTCAGGCACCTTCCCTGGCTTGTAAAATGCGGTGATTCGCCCTGGAGGTATCAGACTATTTAAAACATGTATACCCAGGATTTAATCACTTTTCCTGGCTTGTAAAGTGCTGTGAAGCAGCCTGTTCTCTGGGTGCAGTCTGGGTGCAAGAGCCATGTGCTGCAAGGAGATCACTGGGTGCGCTCTGTGAGTCTCACACCCCGCTTCTCTTTGGCTGCTCTCTCCCTCTATTCACACCACTTGTCCCCATCTTTCAGAGACTTATTGCAGGGTAGAAAAGCCTTGTGCATCACCCTGGATATCTGCCTGAGACCCTGCTAACAGCAGTGACTCTGCTGTACTTATCTTCTTGTACATTTCATGAGTTAAATGTGGACGAAATGGACAGTTTCCTGTCCATAACACAGGCTGTTTATGCAGTCAAATGTGCAAGTTTTTGAACTGGTCTCTGGAGGAATGTAAGGGGAGTTGTCAGGGGACTCTATCCGCCTTATGAGACATTATTTTCGGATACATTTGTATCACTTTTAGCCCTTTTTGATGGTTCTCCAAAAAGTGAACTTTGACTTTTTCTGAGTCTGGAGGAATGTCAGGGGAGTTGTCAGGGGACTCTACCCGCCTTATGAGACACTATTTTTGGATACTTTTTTCCATTTTCACCCATTTTCTATGGTTCTCCAAAAAATGAACTTAGACTTTTTCTGACTCTGGAGGAATGTAAGGGGAGTTGTCAGGGGACTCTACCCGCCTTATTACATTACATTACATTGCATTTAGCTGACGCTTTTATCCAAAGTGACTTGAAATAAGTACATTCGACCAGGAAGACACAACCTTGAAGAAAACAGAATCATATAAGTACATCAGGTTTCATAGAGCCAAGTATTTCAAGTGCTACTCAACTGGCTATAGATAAGCCAGTCCTTTATTAGTATATAAGTGCTTTGTTAGCAGTTCTTTGTTAGTAATTCTATCGATGGAAGTGGAGTCGAAAGAGATGAGTTTTCAGTCTGGAAGGTGTGTCAGCTTTCTGCTGTCCTGATGTCAATGGGAGCTCATTCCACCATCTTGGAGCCAGGATAGCAAACCCACGTGTTTCTGCTGATGGGAACTCGGGTCCCCCTCGCAGCGAGGGTGCCACGAGTCGTTTGGCTGATGCAGAGCGTAGAGCACGCGCTGGGGCGTACGGTTTAAACCATGTCCTGGATGTAGGAAGGGCCAGATCCATTTGCAGCATGGTACGCAAGTGCCAGTGTCTTGAAGTGAATCTGACCGTTAATATTCCAGTGAGACGAAGTACGTACAATGACCGGAGTGATCCCATGTTAATTTTGTCCCAAAACCGGAGCATTCCCTCACCTTGAAGTGTCTTATGAGACACTATTTTCGGATACTTTTTTCTATTCTCACCCATTTTCTATGGTTCTCCAAAAAGTGAACTTAGACTTTTTCTGAGTCTGGAGGAACGTCAGGGGAGTTGTCAGGGGACCTTACCCGCCTTATAATAATAATAATAATAATACTTTTATTTCGAGGCGCCTTTCAGGACACCCAAGGTCGCCTCACAGTGCATTTAAAAGTTAAAACAGCTAAAACAAAAACGGAACACAATTTAATCGAACCGACAAGGCAATACAGCAGCATAGGGTTAGCATCACTAAGCCACCAGGGTGGGAGGATGGGGTCAGGAGGACGGGACTGAACTCACCGCCCAGGGGCACGGCAGAGGACCAGGAAGGGGTCTCGGGCAGACGGCCCGGGGGCAAGGCAGAGGACCAGGAAGGGGTCTCGGGCGGACGGCCCGGGGGTAAGGCAGAGTCCGGCGGGACCCCCAACGGGACAGGACACAGGACACAGGATTGGCAGGACCCCCGGCAGAAGCGCAGTCAGCGGGACCCCCAATGGGACAAGGCATGGAGTTGGCAGGACCCCGGGTTAGGGTTAGGTAAAAGCCACCAGATCTCCCCATAGGGTTAGGTTAAAGGGTTAGGTTGGGGAAGAGCGCAGGGCTCCAGGGCTAACCCTAACCCTAACCCTAACCCGGACCACGGAACGGCGGCAGAGTATGCCCAAAAAGCAGATCTCCCCGTCCCAGGATCTGGAGGGTGGTGTGTGTGTGTGTGTGTGTGTGTGTGTGCGTGCGTGCGTGTGTGCGTGCGTGCGTGTATCTACGTGTGTGTGCATGTGTGGAGCTTGTCCCAATGGAATCTGTAAAAGACCTTAAATGAGAGGGGGATCTAAAATGGCCAATTTAAAAGTGAATCCAGTTCTATTAGTAAAAGCCGTGCATGGTAGTGTGAGTGCAGTTAAAACACAAGTGCAATGATACAAATATAAATAATTAAAACATTCTCCGCAGTAATATGAATTTAAAAAGTAAAGGGAGTGTTAAAATTAGCCCTGGTCAGGCTCCCTGAGTAGGTTGTGATGAGGGGGACCAGGGCAGGGCCGGACGGCCGGGCGGAGATGTCTCTGTATTTCTCTATGAAGGTGCGGCTGACCTCCGCCTTAATGCTTCTAAGGAAGCGCCTCGAATAGCCCCTGGGTCTCAGCGCACTAAAGAGGATTCTGGTAGCCTCCTCCACATCCTCCGTGAGGGTGCATATCCTGTGGAAGCGGATCAGCTGGGACTTAATCAGGCCTCTGTACGTGTGCCCAGGGTGATAGCTGGTTTTGTGGAGGAGTGCGTGGCGATCTGTGTCCTTAAAAAAAAACCTGGTGGCAAGTGTCTTGCTGTGGTCGCTGGAGCTGCGGAGAAACACCCCAGTGTCGAGGAACTCCACAGTGTGTGTATGTAACTGGTGTTTGAGTTTTATTTTAGGGTGATGTGTGTTGAGGATGTCTGAGAAGGTGAGGAAGTCCTGTTCTGTGTGGTGCCAGAGGCCAAAGATGTCATCCAGGTACCGGAAGTACAGAAGGGGTTTGAGGGGGAGTTTAGTAAAGACCGTTTCCTCCCAATGAGCCAGGTAAATGTCCGCGTAGGCTGGCGCGTATTTCCGGTTTTTATTGAAGGAGTGCTGAATTGCGGTGAGGCCAAGTGGGGTTTCAATGTTGGTATAAAGGGATACTATGTCTATGGAGAAAATGAGAGTGTGGCTGGGTACTGTGAGGTTTTTTATTTTGTTGACAAAATCATACGTGTCTCTGAGATAACTGGGGTGGAGTTTTGAAAGGGGATTAATAAAATTATCGATGTATTCTGTTATGTTGTATGATTCTGAACCGCAGTCGCTGATGATGTGGCGGCCGACCGGAACCACAGAGGGGACCGTCTACGTCTCCACAGGCTTGTGGATCTTGGGGAGCAGGTAGAAGAGGCGGGGCCTGGGCTCCTCCGGACCATCCAGATATTGTTTTTGTTTTTTGTTTATGATTTTGTTGGTGTAAAGTGTTGCTGTGATGTCCCTAACTAGTATTTGTGTTTCCAATTGAAGTGGGTGCGTCAGTGATCTGTAGTATGTGTTGTCATTTAACTGCCTATGTGCTTCCAATATATAATTGTCCCTATCTTGTATGACTATTTGGCCCCCCTTATCTGCAGGTTTGATGACTATGTGTTGGCTGTTACCTAATGTTTTAATAATTTGTAATTGTTCCTGGCTAATGTTGTGTGTGCTGTGTGGAAGGGGGCGCCAATGTGTGAGTGCTAGTAGATTTTTATTAATTAGTTGTGTTATTTCAGGTGTTGATGTTGCCGTGTGTGGTTCCCAGGTGGACGGTCCGGTGAACAGAACAGGCTCCCGCCCCTGGCTCCCCAGGAAGTGGTCCATGATCTTAATCCGCCTGTGGAAGGCGTGGAGGTCCGCCCTGATCTCCGGTCGGGTGGGGAGTTTGGGTGTTGGAATGAATGATAAGCCTTTTTCCAGTAGCTCCAGCTGTGCGGCCGTGGGGGAGAAAACGGCAGAGAGGTTGGTTATATTTGAGCGGTGGGGAGTTGTAATGCAATTATGATCCCCGTTCAGTAGTTTAAATGCTGCTTCCAGTACCTGAGTAACATCTCGGCCGTCTGCAGGGTCCAGTGGATGTTGTCACGTGAAGTGACATGGAAGAGTAGTGGGTTTATTTCCGGTATGAAGTTGTATTTGGAAGCTATGGTGGTGGCTAACCCTGTGGTGAGTGCAGTCTGCTGGGGGATGGTCAGACTGTTGGAAAAGTTTATGATGGGGATGTAAATGGTGGCGTTTGGAAAGCAGAGAGTGCTCTGTTTCCACATGGCGTGCAGCTGTTTAATAGAAGATGAGAGTGCGGTGTCTGAGAGTCCATTATTGAGTCCTACTGATATTATGACTTGTGAGGTGTTGTGACATGGGGGAAGTTTACTGAGAATCGAAGTTATGTGATGGAATTTAGCACCCGGAAAGCTATCTATCTGAAGGTGGGGGTCTGTAAAGGGGGGGATGCGGGAGAGATTGGAGTCCCCGACAATGAGGGTCCTCTTCAGCAACTCCAACGACCATACCTGCAGTTTCTTGAAGGTTCTGGGATGTGTGTGAGGTTCTGGGCGTGTGGGGGAGCCAGGTGCCGCTGCAGAGACCCCTGTGGAGTGGGAGGTGGATGTCTCAGATGTTAGGCTTGAAGTCAAACTGACTCTCAGTGGGCCTTTGATCATCACTGATGTTATGTTTACATCCACCTCAGGGCTCAGTATGCTTTGCAGGGGCTCCACAGCAAACCGCTCTGGCTCCCTCTGCTGGTTGTTGTGCAGAACTGGAGGTGAAGAAGAGGATATAGTGTTACTGCAGGGGAGAGCGACATTGCTGTATATCTGTATGGAGGGTGGAGAGGGAGGTGAAGAGATGGAAATGAGATGGGAGGGGGAGGTAGGTGTCTGCATTAACGGGGTATCTACTCTCTGTGGGGAGGGTGGCACGGAGGGAGGGGAGGAAGGAGAGACGGAGGGCCAGGTCAAGAACCCAGTCCCATCGGCCCCCAGACGGTCGAGCATCGTCTGAGGGAGCGGATGGACCTCAATCCGCAATCGGTTCCCAAGAGTGCGCTGAGGCAGGGGCCGAGGAAGCACCCCCAGGCCCCCCGCCACAGCCCTCCCCCCTGACGCACAGAGGCCCGAGGAAGTAGAAAGAGAAGTAGGGAAGGAAGAGGGGTGAGGAGTCAGTTAAGTAATAATCTTGTTTAATTAGACTTCTCTATTTCAGTTATTCTACTCTGTATAATTGTTCTGTAGTTATTGTAGCTAAAACGGCACTTTTGAGAGAATTTAAATCTCAGATCTGACCACGTGAAACTCTCACTGCCGTCAGTTTCTGTCTGGGCTGCATTTAAATCGGCACGCCCTCTCAGTTGTCGCCCATAAGCTGTAGAGAGTTAACTAACTAGAGGGGCGTGGCACCACAGCTGTGAGAACTCAGCAATCAGGCGTCCATTTAGGTAGCTCTTTCTTGAGCGTCAGCTTCAGCGTCAGACAGCCGAAGACTGACAAAGACATTAGAGTCCTGCGGGGGTTAGGGTTAGGGTTAGGGTTAGGTTTGAGTTAGAGGTAGGGTTATGTAATCCGGTGTGGGACTAGGTTGCACTGGCCTAGGGGTCTGTGGATGGGTGTTGTGAGGGTGTCTGTCTGTTGGTGTTGGGGTCCATGGGCCAAGGAGGATGAGTGGGTCAGATCATCCCTGGGACTGGTGGGCAGAGGAGAGGGAGGATCCAGAGGAGATTTGTCTTAGACGTCGTTGAGTCCCCTGGGTGTGGTTGTCCCTAATTTCTGGATCCATGATGTTTCCGCTCTCTTCCTCTGCCCGATGGTCCACCGGTCATTGGTTTCCAGGCCTGAGATGAGTAGTTGATCTGGCGAGTGTAGTTGGAAGTGGGTGACCAGGGGGGTTGGGAGTCGACCTTCCCCAATGTTATATAAATGCTGTTTGAGACGGATGAGTATGGTATGTTTGGTTTCTCCTATGTAGTGTTTTTTACAGGTGTTGCATGTGATGATGTAGACTATGTTGCTGTTATTAAGAGAGAATGAACCAAGGGCAGGGAAGGCTGCTCCACTGTATTGGTTATGTATGTATTTTCTGTTGATGTAGCGGTGACTATGTTGCGTATGTGGTGGGGCTCTGTTGCTGCTAAACTTGGAATGTATGAGTGTGTTGTGTAAACTGGGATTTTTCCTGTAAGCTGAAATAACCCTGTGGTTGGAGAAGTAGGGTTGTGACTGGAGGAGGGAAAAGTTATTTTTAATAGTCCGGTGGAATCCTGTGATGGTGTGGGAGAAGGTGGAGACAAATGGAATGAGATGACAGTTGGGGTTGGGGTCAGGTGGGGGATGGTTAGGGTTAGGGTCCGGAGGTGGAGGCTGATTAGTAGATGGGTGGTGCAGACCTTGGACGGGTCCCATGGGGTTGGGATTAGGGTTAGGATCAGGTGGGGGGTGGTTAGGGTTAGGGCTAGGTGGGGTAGGGGTGTCGGTGGGGGATTGGTCCATGTAGTTTCCACGTTCCAAGGGGTTAGGGTTAGGGAAGAGGGGGGTGGGATGCAGAGCCTGGTTTGGGTGGGGAAAATCAGGGTGGGAGTGTGGGCAAGGAAGAGGATGCAGACCCTGGTTAGGGTGGGGGGAGAGGGAGTCGGGAGTGGAGAGGGTTGTTAGGAGTGGAGACCGGTCCGAGTCCGAGACCTGAGGTGGACTTCCTCCAGGGGAAGGAGGAGGAGAGCGAGTGGGAGCGAGGCTGGCCAATGTAGTGTTCTTAATATGGCGGAGAAAGCGTTTTGAATAGCCTCTTGTTTGGAGGCTGTGGAAAAGGATCCTGACGGAGTGATGGAAGTCAGACCGTTTTGAAGAGATGCGGTGAAAAACGGATTATTTGTGATTTAATGATACCTGGAAAAGTGTGTTTGGGGTGATAACTGGCTTTGTGTAGTAGCGAATGTGTGTCTGTTGGCTTAAAGTAAACCTTTGTGAGTATTGTTTTGTGTGTGTTGTTGAGGGGTTGGAAAAAGACAGTGGTGTCCAGGAAGTTGACTGTATGTTGGTCTATGGTGTATTTGACTGTGATGGTAGGGTGATGGCTGTTGAGGGTGTCGATGAACTGTGGGAAAAGGGAAATGTCGTGGGGCCAGATGCCAATGATATCGTCCAGGAATCGACGGTACAGGGATGGTAGATGGGTGCACTTTGCCAGTGCTCCTCGCTCCCACTCGTTCATATAAATGTTGACGTATGAAGGGGCGAATCGCTGACCCATGGCCGTTCCATGGATTTGAAGGTAATGTTGATCATTAAAAGTAAAGTCGTTGTTTTTAAGGCAGAGGGAGAGTAGGGAAAGTAAGTGTTTGTCCGGTCGTTTATGGTCTGGGTATTTGGCGAGGATGGAGGTAACAGAAAGGAGTCCTAAGTCGGTGTTGATGTTTGTGTATAGGCTGTCTATGTCGATGGTAAACAGATGGGCTTGGGTGGGAACGACCATGGGTCTGGTGATCTGGAGAAAGTGATAGGTGTCTTTGAGGTAGCTGGGGTGTTTGGTGGAAAGTGGGCCTAAATGGTGTTCTATATATTGTGAGGTGTTGTAAGTGGTGCTGCTGCAGTCAGAAACAATGGGTCTGCCGGGAGGAACTTCAAAGGGAATGGTCCAGGTGGAGGGGTCTTTATGGATTTTTGGGAGTAGATAAAACTGACGGAGGCGGGGTGCATCAGGTCCGAATAGGAAGTCCCTCTGCTTGGCGGAAATGAATTTCAGTTTGTATAGTGTTTCTAGTATGGATCTAAGTTGGAGTTGTGTCTGAGGTTGTATGGTGTCCGGGATGGGCTTGTAATGGAGTGGGTTATTGAGTTGTCTCTGTGCTTCTGTGATGTAGTGGTGTCTATCCATGATGACTATTTTTGATCCTTTGTCGGCCGGTTTGATGACTATGTGTTTGTTTTTATTGAGTTGTGTTAAAGCCCTGCGTTCGTCCACCGACAGATTATCTGGGATATCTGTCGGTGGTCGAAAGGATTGCAGGGCCCGGTTATTAGTGGTAATTATTTGTTTTGTGTTGTCTGTGATTTGGGTGAGTAGTGGTTCCCAGTTGGAGGGGAAGGTGAAGAGTGACTGTTGGGTGCAGGGTTTGGTGTGGAAATAGTCTATTATTTTGAGACGTCTGTGGTATTGGTGTAGATCCCTTTGAAGTTCCTCTCGGTCATGGCGGAGGGGGCGTGGGACAAAGGTGAGACCCCTCTGTAGGAGTTGTAGCTGGACCACAGAGGGGACAAAAAGGGTAGATAGATTGAGGACTGTGGAGGGTGAATTCCACCCCAGGCCAGGGTTCTGGTCAGGGTCGGGAGGGGAGCTGGTGGGGTTAGTTGGGGGGTTGGGTAGGTTAATTTGTTTTTCCGGGGTAGGTTCGGAGGTGTTTAGAAATTTAGCTCCCTGCACCAGGAGTCCAGGATGAGCTGGGCTGTGGGGGGAGTCCAATGGATGTTGTCCTGGCCAGTCCGGAAGGTTTCTGGTGAAATGGTTGCCAGGGTGTTGTGGTTTTTATTGAGGAAGTTATTGAGGGTGAGGATATTATGTGTTTGTACTGGAGTCAGTTGGGGTGAATGGTTGATGAGGGGGATGTAAATGGAAGCCCTGGGGAAGGTCTTGGCGGCGTATTTTGTCATACTGTTGAGTTGTTTAGTGGTGGTGCGTTCGGGGTCATCGTCTTTATTGTTGATACCAATGGATATTATAACGATCTTGGCTGTTGGGATGGGAGGGGTGCGTTTGAAGAGTTCCATGAAATGGTATACTTTGGCTCCGGGGTAGCAGTCCAGCTGTAGGGTGGGGTTGGTATGGGGTGGTATGCGGTTAATGTTGGAGTCTCCCAGTATCCGGATGGGTTTGGAGCCTGCCAGGGACCAGTCCTGTGCCTTCTTTTGCGGTCTGGCCATGTGAGTGATGGGGTGGTACTGGGTTGGGGAAGTGGAGCTGGTTGGTTTAAAGAAAAGGGAACGGGGACGAGGGTTAGGGTTAGGGTTAGGGTTAGGGTTAGGTTAGGGTTAGGGTTAGGGTTAGGGTTAGGTTAGGGTTAGGGTTAGGGTTAGGCGTTAGACATGTTTGAATCCTGTCACCGTAAAACGGCAGCAGGATCGAATGCACTCTCCATCTTTGTCAGACATGCAGGCATGTTCACTTCTCATTCAGGCCCCTGGGATACACTGTGTCAAATCTGGCTATCCACTGTCTCTCACATCTACGTCTCTGGGCCACAGACCATCTGGAGTTCGATTCCAGGACCGCTGCTTGAACGGATTGCCATTCATGGAGCAGGAAGTGAGTAACTAATGGAGTAAGTATGTTTTTTCTTCTCAAAATGTTATATCTATGTTGCGTGAATCGTACCGAAATAGTATTACCTGTTTCCCCCACATATTGTAGTCCACATCGTTTACATGTAATAAGGTATACACAGTTTTTGGATTGTAGGCTGCCCAGATCCTGTGTTTTGTAGACAGTATTGTTGTACCTGCTGCGCAACCAGACCTGTTGACGAAAAAAGTCCCCGTGACCTTTGGATTTTGGGGCCAACATGGGTTGCAACCTTGCTTTAACCAGGTAAGACTGCAGGTTTCTGTTCTTTCTAAACGCTGCAATAATACTGTGGTCCCGTAATATGTCAGTGTTTCCCATAATGTTTTTAAAGTTGGATTTCATTACTCTGACAAGTCCAACTGCTGACTGGGAATATGTAGTCACAAATGGCAATTTGGAGGAGATCAAAATGGGTTTCGTCTGTTTAAATCTTCCAAAGCATGTTCTAAGGAAGGAACGAGTATAACCCCTACAGGTCAATGCACCAAAAAGAGTTTTGGTGGCCATTTTAAAATCATCTATGCTGCTGCATATCCTATAGAATCTCAAAAGCTGTGACTTAACCAATCCCGCATACGTGTGCTGCGGATGGTGGCTTGTTTTGTGGAGCAGGGCGTGGGTGTCTGTCTCTTTAAAAAATACTTTAATGTCCAATTTGTGTGTTTTCTTGAAGTTAATTCCTTTGAATGTGGTGGTGTCTAGGAAATCCACTGAGGTGCAGCTGGTGACGGATTTTAGTGAGATGGATTTGTTGTGGTTATTCAGAGTGATAACAAATGAGTCAAAATCCTCCTTTGAGTGAGACCACACACCCCAGATGTCATCCAGATATCTGAAATAATAAGTGGGAGTCTTTTGGCAGGAGGACAGGGCAGATGTTTCCCACTGTGCCATAAAAATGTTCGCATAGGCCGGGGCAAACTTCTTCCCCATAGCCGTACCTTTAGTTTGCAGGAAGAACTCTCCATTAAATTCAAAATCGTTACGTGTCAAATTAATCTCTAATAATTGTAGTAATTCCTTATCTGGTCTCTTTTTGTTAGGGTTTTTCCAGAAAATATTTTGTATGGCTTGTATGCCTTCTTGGATGTCAATATTTGTGTATAAGCTATCAACGTCCATCGTGAATAAAATGGCGTCCTGAGGTATAATGAGTTGTTTAATTCTACTTACAAAGTCGTATGTGTCCTTTAAATAGCTTGTGTGGGTGATGGAAAGAGGATTGAGGTAAAAATCAATAAACTCTGTTGTGCGGTAGGTCTCGCTGCTACAATCTGATATTATGGGTCTGCCAGGAGGAATTTCATGAGGTAAGGACCATTTATGTCTTTCTTTGTGTATTTTCGGCAGCATATAAAATAGTCTGGCCCTAGGTTCAGAGGTGCTCGATAAAAACTTGAGTTGTTTAGCATTTATGAATTTTTTGTCATATAGTGTTTGTAAAATCTTGTCAACTAATTTAATTGTGTCCAGATAAATCGGTTTGTCCAATTTAGAATAGTAATTAGTGTCCAATAATTGTCTATATCCCTCCCATAGATACTGGTCACGGTCCATAACAACAACTACACTACCCTTATCGGCTGGCTTAATAATGATATTTTTATTATTACTAAGTTCCTTCAGTGCTGCGGCCTCCTCTGGACTGAGGTTTGGTTGGAGCCGATGCATCTGGAAGCTGCTATCAAAATGATTGATATCAGCCGCGATGAGAGTAGTGAGTTCCAACGGAAGTGTGACAGCGGGGGGAACCCAGTTCGATTTGGGAGTAAACGGAGGTGGGACAGAATCTTTTTTGTGTTGAAAATATATAGCTAGTTTCAATCTCCTGTGGTACTGTTGCAAATCCCATCGGCCTTGCTCGATAATATTTTTGTTGCTACCTTTTGTAGGGATGAAATTTAAACCTCTGTTTAATAGAGTGATCTGCGGGTGAGTCAATGTGGCGTGTTTGGCTAATATTAAAACGTTTTTATTCCCCTCCTGTACAGGCAGATTTGAGGGGACATTTAGTTTACCTGCTCACACCAGTGTTGAAGCATGAGTTTTGCGGTGGATTTAGTCCAATGGACATTATCCTTTTCGGTCACAAATGACCCACTTGGCAGCTTTGGAATGTGCTTTTGATGCTGTGTGATGTATTCATTTAAGTGGACCAAATGTTTTTGTTCCTCATGCAGTAGAGAGGGTGAGTAATTAATTACAGGTATCCAGATTGCTGCCTGTGGAAACCTCAATTTAGCAGCTCGGACTGCTGCCTGCAGCTGTTTCACGGTGGTCTGCTTGACTTTATTTGATCTGTTATTTAGTCCAAATGACAAGATCAGCTTCTCTACTACAGTAGAATAAGTGGCCTTTTTGATGATGGCCTCTGCATGTCTGAAAGTAGCCCCCGGGTAACTGTCAATTTGCAGATCATTGATGGTGAATGGTGGGAGACGTGCTAAATTAGAGTCCCCTATTATTAGCCATTTTTTTCCAACACTCAAACTCCAGTCCTGTAATTTTTTTACTGTGTTGAGGTGTTTTTTAGGTCTGCGTGTTGGTATCATTGGCTCAGGTAGTGTGGGTCGTAACTGTTGCACTGTGTTAATTTGCAGTTGACTCTGGACTGCTGCGCCGATGCTGCGTGTTCCCACTGGGGACCGAGAAAGGACGGGACAACTAGGCTGCTGATGGGGCGCTGCTGGTTCCAGAGTGTTCTCCAATTCCTCCAGCGACAGATCGAAGATGGAATTCTCTTCCGTGACCACACATGGGTTGAGAGGAGGAGGAGGAACGTGAGCAGGAGGTTGAGGTGTCTTAACGACTGCACGCGTGTTCCTCGGTGTCAACCTAGGAAACTGTCTCGTCCTCTGTGATTTAGGAGCAGGTGAGGTAAGTACCGTGCTGGGGGGAGTGAGGTACTCTGTTTCCACCTCCACTAGAGGCGGACAGTCCACCCCTGGGTCCGTCACAGTGGCAGCAGTGCTCAAAGTCACTGTGGGTGATGTGTGAGGTGCCGGGGTCTGTGAAGGGGACCCAATGTGTGCAGGTGGAGCATGTATTTGTGCCACAATTGTGTTTTCAGTAGGACACACAGCCGTGTGCCCTACACTCTGCTCTGGCTGTGCAGGTGTGGCCACTGTTCGGTCAACAATCTCCGACGTCAACAGGGCCGCAGTCTGTACCAGTGTTTCATCCTGTAAGCGGCGTCCCAGGTTTCTCCTGGCCCAGGACGAAGCCACGTCCAGTGGATTCTGCCAATGGTGAGTAGACAATGTATTTAATTTGGTTATCTGAGCCTCCATCTCATCTGTGTAGTGATCACGTAGGATCAACATGGTTGTAAAAGACCAATTTTTTGCATTTCCCTCAATCAGGGCCTGGGTGTTGGGGCGAGGAGACGCCGGCTTGATGACGGTGGACAGGTGTTCGGTCATTCTGGCTATGTTAGGTGGAGGATCTTCTGCCGACACGTTTTTGAGATGATGGATAGTTTTAATGATGGTGTGGATGCAGTGTGCTTTCAATAAGAAGTCTGGATCCTCTGACCGTTCTTTTTTGTCCTGATGACTGTTAATGTATGTGGGGTAAGTCTTGTGTTTGTACGGTGTGTTGTACTGTTTTTTCTCATGATGACTGTTTTTGTGTGTGGGGTACTTATTGTATGTGTACTGTGTGTTGAAGCGTGTGTTGTTATAGTTCTCTTTGGTAGCCCTCACACGGTTATATCTGTCCTTCTCATTTTGGTTTTCAGTAGGAAACCGGGGTTCAAAAAATTGTGGCTTGTAGCCTGGCTCTTTGTAGCGTTGTCGGGAGCTAGTGTCCCCGTCTGTTCGTGGACCAGCCCTTGTGATCGAGGCGTAGGACTGCTGTTGGTAATCAGAACGCTGGTTGTAAGACCGCTGGCGGTCATTAAACCGTTGGCCGTTAGGGAGCTGGCGGCCATTAGATCTCTGTCCTGTTGTAATACTGGCGGTCATCTGGCTGGTAGTTGCGATTTCGGGAGTAATTTTCCTGTGGTTCATTGAAGCCGCGACGTTTTATCCCGACCACGTCGGTAATCAACCACAGTCCAATCTCCGTTATCACCACAACTCATGACCAGAAATGTGTTGGGCCAGTAATATACACTGATGGCTTGCCTTGAAAGCAAAGACAAATCTTATTTTTGGTATTTTTAAAGTGTTTTTATGTTTTTTTTCCTTTTTTCCGGAACTGATTAAAAAATAAAAAAATGAAAATATAAAATAATAAAATAAAATGTGATCGTTTAGGAATAAAACTTATTAGCAAGCCTTAGAATCGCGACGTTTCGGTCCGAATGGACCTTCTTCAGGCTCTGGCTTGATAACAATGAGAGCTGTGCATGAGTCAGCTTTCCGAAATGAATGAATGGATGAGAGAGGCAGCAGCAGCTGCTTTTATAGGGAAGTGTGAGGAGCCTATTCCCCCGTAGGCACAGAGAGTATCACGGTATATATGGAACAATCGTAATATATATTATTGTTTAAAAACTCACTTAACCTTAAGTTTAGGCGTGAAAAGGGATAGGTTGAGGTTAGATAATAATTGTAAGGGCTAGGTGCCGTTAATATTTTTATGAGCATTAAATCCAAGCCCTTCACGAAACACACAAAACATACAAATCCCTTCCGGAATGAATGAATGGATGAGAGGGGCAGCAGCTGCTTTTGTAGGGAAGTGTGAGGAGCCTATTCCCCCGTAGGCACAGAGAGTATCACGGTATATATGGAACAATCGTAATATATATTATTGTTTAAAAACTCACTTAACCTTAAGTTTAGGCGTGAAGAGCGATAGGTTGAGGTTAGATAATAATTGTAAGGGCTAGGTGCCGTTAATATTTTTATGAGCATTACATACAAGCCCTTCACGAAACACACGAAACATACACATCCCGACACAGTGATTATGCAGGACCATCAGAGAGAGTGCACACACCACATACATGGTAACAAGAGGAACTGGCTGTGTTAGGCGTTAGACATGTTTGAATCCTGTCACCGTAAAACGGCAGCAGGATCGAATGCACTCTCCATCTTTGTCAGACATGCAGGCATGTTCACTTCTCATTCAGGCCCCTGGGATACACTGTGTCAAATCTGGCTATCCACTGTCTCTCACATCTACGTCTCTGGGCCACAGACCATCTGGAGTTCGATTCCAGGACCGTTGCTTGAACGGATTGCCATTCATGGAGCAGGAAGTGAGTAACTAATGGAGTAAGTATGTTTTTTCTTCTCAAAATGTTATATCTATGTTGCGTGAATCGTACCGAAATAGTATTACCTGTTTCCCCCACATATTGTAGTCCACATCGTTTACATGTAATAAGGTATACACAGTTTTTGGATTGTAGGCTGCCCAGATCCTGTGTTTTGTAGACAGTATTGTTGTACCTGCTGCGCAACCAGACCTGTTGACGAAAAAAGTCCCCGTGACCTTTGGATTTTGGGGCCAACATGGGTTGCAACCTTGCTTTAACCAGGTAAGACTGCAGGTTTCTGTTCTTTCTAAACGCTGCAATAATACTGTGGTCCCGTAATATGTCAGTGTTTCCCATAATGTTTTTAAAGTTGGATTTCATTACTCTGACAAGTCCAACTGCTGACTGGGAATATGTAGTCACAAATGGCAATTTGGAGGAGATCAAAATGGGTTTCGTCTGTTTAAATCTTCCAAAGCATGTTCTAAGGAAGGAACGAGTATAACCCCTACAGGTCAATGCACCAAAAAGAGTTTTGGTGGCCATTTTAAAATCATCTATGCTGCTGCATATCCTATAGAATCTCAAAAGCTGTGACTTAACCAATCCCGCATACGTGTGCTGCGGATGGTGGCTTGTTTTGTGGAGCAGGGCGTGGGTGTCTGTCTCTTTAAAAAATACTTTAATGTCCAATTTGTGTGTTTTCTTGAAGTTAATTCCTTTGAATGTGGTGGTGTCTAGGAAATCCACTGAGGTGCAGCTGGTGACGGATTTTAGTGAGATGGATTTGTTGTGGTTATTCAGAGTGATAACAAATGAGTCAAAATCCTCCTTTGAGTGAGACCACACACCCCAGATGTCATCCAGATATCTGAAATAATAAGTGGGAGTCTTTTGGCAGGAGGACAGGGCAGATGTTTCCCACTGTGCCATAAAAATGTTCGCATAGGCCGGGGCAAACTTCTTCCCCATAGCCGTACCTTTAGTTTGCAGGAAGAACTCTCCATTAAATTCAAAATCGTTACGTGTCAAATTAATCTCTAATAATTGTAGTAATTCCTTATCTGGTCTCTTTTTGTTAGGGTTTTTCCAGAAAATATTTTGTATGGCTTGTATGCCTTCTTGGATGTCAATATTTGTGTATAAGCTATCAACGTCCATCGTGAATAAAATGGCGTCCTGAGGTATAATGAGTTGTTTAATTCTACTTACAAAGTCGTATGTGTCCTTTAAATAGCTTGTGTGGGTGATGGAAAGAGGATTGAGGTAAAAATCAATAAACTCTGCTGTGCGGTAGGTCTCGCTGCTACAATCTGATATTATGGGTCTGCCAGGAGGAATTTCATGAGGTAAGGACCATTTATGTCTTTCTTTGTGTATTTTCGGCAGCATATAAAATAGTCTGGCCCTAGGTTCAGAGGTGCTCGATAAAAACTTGAGTTGTTTAGCATTTATGAATTTTTTGTCATATAGTGTTTGTAAAATCTTGTCAACTAATTTAATTGTGTCCAGATAAATCGGTTAGGGTTAGGGTTAGGGTTAGGGTTAGGGTTAGGGTTAGGGTTAGGTAAAACATTATTGATCTGACTGCTGTAAGCAGACGGATCGATGCGCGCGCCATCGTTGGCCACCCTCCAGGTGTAGTCCTCTCTCATTCAGGCTCCTTTCGTGACTATATCACGTCTAAAAAATTATATCAGAAGACACATCACGTTTGTGCTTTAAGTATCTTCCATATTGAAAAATTGACACCTCTTCAGTAGAAAACCTAGGAATCCTCGATTGTTTCTGCCCATTACGTCTATACAATCTCATCATAGGAGTGGCCCTGCTTGGTTGATCAAATCAAGCAGTGTGTCTCATAAAAATTATTTCGCTGTATGAACAGACTTAAGACTGCCGGAGAAGCAGGCTACAGGCCAGAGTGTGCCAAATAAGGCCTCAATACTCTTTTTATATAGGATCAGGTGAGTATTTTTTAGAGAAGGTTATGTTTAGAGGACAGATGATCCTTCCAGAGTGAGCCTGAGACCGCCTGTGCCCTCCTTTATATAGGGGCAGGGGTCGTTGTTGCGTTTTATCCCGTGAAAAGTGGAACAGACTTCAGACTGCAGGAGGAGGAGGTCGGAGTGTGCCAGATAAGGCCTCTACACTATCTTTATATAGGATCAGGTAAGTATTATTAAAAGAAGGTTATGTTTAGAGGACAAATTATTCTTCCAGAATGAGCCTGAGACAGTATATGCCCTCCTGTGTATAGGGGCAGGGGATGTTGTTGCGTGTTTGCCCGTGACAAGTGGAGTTCCAGTGTGCCTCCCAATGCAGTAACCTGACCCTTTGACCTCAAAATGCTTATTTTATTTCCAGCACACATGTTCCTATCAATTATGCCCTTAATATGGCTCCTTAGGATAATCCCGTCAGCGTTTTCCTCTCAATAATGCCTTTTTAGTGTGGCTTTTCAGGATAAACAGCGTGAGTGTTCCTTAAAGTATTGCCTTTAGAGTGGCTTTTTAGGAAAATCATGTGAGAGTTATTATTAAAGCATGGAGGCGAATTGGTTAAGTTTAGGATTTGAGAAGGCAGTGTGTATTTGGAAGAATGCAGACCTCCACACGTCACTATGGAGTCCCAGAACTGAGAGTTCACACACCATGGATACGTGACCAAGAGGTACTGGCCAGTTAGGTAAAACATTATTGATCTGACTGCTGTAAGCAGACGGATCGATGCGCGCGCCATCGTTGGCCACCCTCCAGGTGTAGTCCTCTCTCATTCAGGCTCCTTTCGTGACTATATCACGTCTAAAAAATTATATCAGAAGACACATCACGTTTGTGCTTTAAGTATCTTCCATATTGAAAAATTGACACCTCTTCAGTAGAAAACCTAGGAATCCTCGATTGTTTCTGCCCATTACGTCTATACAATCTCATCATAGGAGTGGCCCTGCTTGGTTGATCAAATCAAGCAGTGTGTCTCATAAAAATTATTTCGCTGTATGAACAGACTTAAGACTGCCGGAGAAGCAGGCTACAGGCCAGAGTGTGCCAAATAAGGCCTCAATACTCTTTTTATATAGGATCAGGTGAGTATTTTTTAGAGAAGGTTATGTTTAGAGGACAGATGATCCTTCCAGAGTGAGCCTGAGACCGCCTGTGCCCTCCTTTATATAGGGGCAGGGGTCGTTGTTGCGTTTTATCCCGTGAAAAGTGGAACAGACTTCAGACTGCAGGAGGAGGAGGTCGGAGTGTGCCAGATAAGGCCTCTACACTATCTTTATATAGGATCAGGTAAGTATTATTAAAAGAAGGTTATGTTTAGAGGACAAATTATTCTTCCAGAATGAGCCTGAGACAGTATATGCCCTCCTGTGTATAGGGGCAGGGGATGTTGTTGCGTGTTTGCCCGTGACAAGTGGAGTTCCAGTGTGCCTCCCAATGCAGTAACCTGACCCTTTGACCTCAAAATGCTTATTTTATTTCCAGCACACATGTTCCTATCAATTATGCCCTTAATATGGCTCCTTAGGATAATCCCGTCAGCGTTTTCCTCTCAATAATGCCTTTTTAGTGTGGCTTTTCAGGATAAACAGCGTGAGTGTTCCTTAAAGTATTGCCTTTAGAGTGGCTTTTTAGGAAAATCATGTGAGAGTTATTATTAAAGCATGGAGGCGAATTGGTTAAGTTTAGGATTTGAGAAGGCAGTGTGTATTTGGAAGAATGCAGACCTCCACACGTCACTATGGAGTCCCAGAACTGAGAGTTCACACACCATGGATACGTGACCAAGAGGTACTGGCCAGTTAGGTAAAACATTATTGATCTGACTGCTGTAAGCAGACGGATCGATGCGCGCGCCATCGTTGGCCACCCTCCAGGTGTAGTCCTCTCTCATTCAGGCTCCTTTCGTGACTATATCACGTCTAAAAAATTATATCAGAAGACACATCACGTTTGTGCTTTAAGTATCTTCCATATTGAAAAATTGACACCTCTTCAGTAGAAAACCTAGGAATCCTCGATTGTTTCTGCCCATTACGTCTATACAATCTCATCATAGGAGTGGCCCTGCTTGGTTGATCAAATCAAGCAGTGTGTCTCATAAAAATTATTTCGCTGTATGAACAGACTTAAGACTGCCGGAGAAGCAGGCTACAGGCCAGAGTGTGCCAAATAAGGCCTCAATACTCTTTTTATATAGGATCAGGTGAGTATTTTTTAGAGAAGGTTATGTTTAGAGGACAGATGATCCTTCCAGAGTGAGCCTGAGACCGCCTGTGCCCTCCTTTATATAGGGGCAGGGGTCGTTGTTGCGTTTTATCCCGTGAAAAGTGGAACAGACTTCAGACTGCAGGAGGAGGAGGTCGGAGTGTGCCAGATAAGGCCTCTACACTATCTTTATATAGGATCAGGTAAGTATTATTAAAAGAAGGTTATGTTTAGAGGACAAATTATTCTTCCAGAATGAGCCTGAGACAGTATATGCCCTCCTGTGTATAGGGGCAGGGGATGTTGTTGCGTGTTTGCCCGTGACAAGTGGAGTTCCAGTGTGCCTCCCAATGCAGTAACCTGACCCTTTGACCTCAAAATGCTTATTTTATTTCCAGCACACATGTTCCTATCAATTATGCCCTTAATATGGCTCCTTAGGATAATCCCGTCAGCGTTTTCCTCTCAATAATGCCTTTTTAGTGTGGCTTTTCAGGATAAACAGCGTGAGTGTTCCTTAAAGTATTGCCTTTAGAGTGGCTTTTTAGGAAAATCATGTGAGAGTTATTATTAAAGCATGGAGGCGAATTGGTTAAGTTTAGGATTTGAGAAGGCAGTGTGTATTTGGAAGAATGCAGACCTCCACACGTCACTATGGAGTCCCAGAACTGAGAGTTCACACACCATGGATACGTGACCAAGAGGTACTGGCCAGTTAGGTAAAACATTATTGATCTGACTGCTGTAAGCAGACGGATCGATGCGCGCGCCATCGTTGGCCACCCTCCAGGTGTAGTCCTCTCTCATTCAGGCTCCTTTCGTGACTATATCACGTCTAAAAAATTATATCAGAAGACACATCACGTTTGTGCTTTAAGTATCTTCCATATTGAAAAATTGACACCTCTTCAGTAGAAAACCTAGGAATCCTCGATTGTTTCTGCCCATTACGTCTATACAATCTCATCATAGGAGTGGCCCTGCTTGGTTGATCAAATCAAGCAGTGTGTCTCATAAAAATTATTTCGCTGTATGAACAGACTTAAGACTGCCGGAGAAGCAGGCTACAGGCCAGAGTGTGCCAAATAAGGCCTCAATACTCTTTTTATATAGGATCAGGTGAGTATTTTTTAGAGAAGGTTATGTTTAGAGGACAGATGATCCTTCCAGAGTGAGCCTGAGACCGCCTGTGCCCTCCTTTATATAGGGGCAGGGGTCGTTGTTGCGTTTTATCCCGTGAAAAGTGGAACAGACTTCAGACTGCAGGAGGAGGAGGTCGGAGTGTGCCAGATAAGGCCTCTACACTATCTTTATATAGGATCAGGTAAGTATTATTAAAAGAAGGTTATGTTTAGAGGACAAATTATTCTTCCAGAATGAGCCTGAGACAGTATATGCCCTCCTGTGTATAGGGGCAGGGGATGTTGTTGCGTGTTTGCCCGTGACAAGTGGAGTTCCAGTGTGCCTCCCAATGCAGTAACCTGACCCTTTGACCTCAAAATGCTTATTTTATTTCCAGCACACATGTTCCTATCAATTATGCCCTTAATATGGCTCCTTAGGATAATCCCGTCAGCGTTTTCCTCTCAATAATGCCTTTTTAGTGTGGCTTTTCAGGATAAACAGCGTGAGTGTTCCTTAAAGTATTGCCTTTAGAGTGGCTTTTTAGGAAAATCATGTGAGAGTTATTATTAAAGCATGGAGGCGAATTGGTTAAGTTTAGGATTTGAGAAGGCAGTGTGTATTTGGAAGAATGCAGACCTCCACACGTCACTATGGAGTCCCAGAACTGAGAGTTCACACACCATGGATACGTGACCAAGAGGTACTGGCCAGTTAGGTAAAACATTATTGATCTGACTGCTGTAAGCAGACGGATCGATGCGCGCGCCATCGTTGGCCACCCTCCAGGTGTAGTCCTCTCTCATTCAGGCTCCTTTCGTGACTATATCACGTCTAAAAAATTATATCAGAAGACACATCACGTTTGTGCTTTAAGTATCTTCCATATTGAAAAATTGACACCTCTTCAGTAGAAAACCTAGGAATCCTCGATTGTTTCTGCCCATTACGTCTATACAATCTCATCATAGGAGTGGCCCTGCTTGGTTGATCAAATCAAGCAGTGTGTCTCATAAAAATTATTTCGCTGTATGAACAGACTTAAGACTGCCGGAGAAGCAGGCTACAGGCCAGAGTGTGCCAAATAAGGCCTCAATACTCTTTTTATATAGGATCAGGTGAGTATTTTTTAGAGAAGGTTATGTTTAGAGGACAGATGATCCTTCCAGAGTGAGCCTGAGACCGCCTGTGCCCTCCTTTATATAGGGGCAGGGGTCGTTGTTGCGTTTTATCCCGTGAAAAGTGGAACAGACTTCAGACTGCAGGAGGAGGAGGTCGGAGTGTGCCAGATAAGGCCTCTACACTATCTTTATATAGGATCAGGTAAGTATTATTAAAAGAAGGTTATGTTTAGAGGACAAATTATTCTTCCAGAATGAGCCTGAGACAGTATATGCCCTCCTGTGTATAGGGGCAGGGGATGTTGTTGCGTGTTTGCCCGTGACAAGTGGAGTTCCAGTGTGCCTCCCAATGCAGTAACCTGACCCTTTGACCTCAAAATGCTTATTTTATTTCCAGCACACATGTTCCTATCAATTATGCCCTTAATATGGCTCCTTAGGATAATCCCGTCAGCGTTTTCCTCTCAATAATGCCTTTTTAGTGTGGCTTTTCAGGATAAACAGCGTGAGTGTTCCTTAAAGTATTGCCTTTAGAGTGGCTTTTTAGGAAAATCATGTGAGAGTTATTATTAAAGCATGGAGGCGAATTGGTTAAGTTTAGGATTTGAGAAGGCAGTGTGTATTTGGAAGAATGCAGACCTCCACACGTCACTATGGAGTCCCAGAACTGAGAGTTCACACACCATGGATACGTGACCAAGAGGTACTGGCCAGTTAGGTAAAACATTATTGATCTGACTGCTGTAAGCAGACGGATCGATGCGCGCGCCATCGTTGGCCACCCTCCAGGTGTAGTCCTCTCTCATTCAGGCTCCTTTCGTGACTATATCACGTCTAAAAAATTATATCAGAAGACACATCACGTTTGTGCTTTAAGTATCTTCCATATTGAAAAATTGACACCTCTTCAGTAGAAAACCTAGGAATCCTCGATTGTTTCTGCCCATTACGTCTATACAATCTCATCATAGGAGTGGCCCTGCTTGGTTGATCAAATCAAGCAGTGTGTCTCATAAAAATTATTTCGCTGTATGAACAGACTTAAGACTGCCGGAGAAGCAGGCTACAGGCCAGAGTGTGCCAAATAAGGCCTCAATACTCTTTTTATATAGGATCAGGTGAGTATTTTTTAGAGAAGGTTATGTTTAGAGGACAGATGATCCTTCCAGAGTGAGCCTGAGACCGCCTGTGCCCTCCTTTATATAGGGGCAGGGGTCGTTGTTGCGTTTTATCCCGTGAAAAGTGGAACAGACTTCAGACTGCAGGAGGAGGAGGTCGGAGTGTGCCAGATAAGGCCTCTACACTATCTTTATATAGGATCAGGTAAGTATTATTAAAAGAAGGTTATGTTTAGAGGACAAATTATTCTTCCAGAATGAGCCTGAGACAGTATATGCCCTCCTGTGTATAGGGGCAGGGGATGTTGTTGCGTGTTTGCCCGTGACAAGTGGAGTTCCAGTGTGCCTCCCAATGCAGTAACCTGACCCTTTGACCTCAAAATGCTTATTTTATTTCCAGCACACATGTTCCTATCAATTATGCCCTTAATATGGCTCCTTAGGATAATCCCGTCAGCGTTTTCCTCTCAATAATGCCTTTTTAGTGTGGCTTTTCAGGATAAACAGCGTGAGTGTTCCTTAAAGTATTGCCTTTAGAGTGGCTTTTTAGGAAAATCATGTGAGAGTTATTATTAAAGCATGGAGGCGAATTGGTTAAGTTTAGGATTTGAGAAGGCAGTGTGTATTTGGAAGAATGCAGACCTCCACACGTCACTATGGAGTCCCAGAACTGAGAGTTCACACACCATGGATACGTGACCAAGAGGTACTGGCCAGTTAGGTAAAACATTATTGATCTGACTGCTGTAAGCAGACGGATCGATGCGCGCGCCATCGTTGGCCACCCTCCAGGTGTAGTCCTCTCTCATTCAGGCTCCTTTCGTGACTATATCACGTCTAAAAAATTATATCAGAAGACACATCACGTTTGTGCTTTAAGTATCTTCCATATTGAAAAATTGACACCTCTTCAGTAGAAAACCTAGGAATCCTCGATTGTTTCTGCCCATTACGTCTATACAATCTCATCATAGGAGTGGCCCTGCTTGGTTGATCAAATCAAGCAGTGTGTCTCATAAAAATTATTTCGCTGTATGAACAGACTTAAGACTGCCGGAGAAGCAGGCTACAGGCCAGAGTGTGCCAAATAAGGCCTCAATACTCTTTTTATATAGGATCAGGTGAGTATTTTTTAGAGAAGGTTATGTTTAGAGGACAGATGATCCTTCCAGAGTGAGCCTGAGACCGCCTGTGCCCTCCTTTATATAGGGGCAGGGGTCGTTGTTGCGTTTTATCCCGTGAAAAGTGGAACAGACTTCAGACTGCAGGAGGAGGAGGTCGGAGTGTGCCAGATAAGGCCTCTACACTATCTTTATATAGGATCAGGTAAGTATTATTAAAAGAAGGTTATGTTTAGAGGACAAATTATTCTTCCAGAATGAGCCTGAGACAGTATATGCCCTCCTGTGTATAGGGGCAGGGGATGTTGTTGCGTGTTTGCCCGTGACAAGTGGAGTTCCAGTGTGCCTCCCAATGCAGTAACCTGACCCTTTGACCTCAAAATGCTTATTTTATTTCCAGCACACATGTTCCTATCAATTATGCCCTTAATATGGCTCCTTAGGATAATCCCGTCAGCGTTTTCCTCTCAATAATGCCTTTTTAGTGTGGCTTTTCAGGATAAACAGCGTGAGTGTTCCTTAAAGTATTGCCTTTAGAGTGGCTTTTTAGGAAAATCATGTGAGAGTTATTATTAAAGCATGGAGGCGAATTGGTTAAGTTTAGGATTTGAGAAGGCAGTGTGTCTTTGGAAGAATGCAGACCTCCACACGTCACTATGGAGTCCCAGAACTGAGAGTTCACACACCATGGATACGTGACCAAGAGGTACTGGCCAGTTAGGTAAAACATTATTGATCTGACTGCTGTAAGCAGACGGATCGATGCGCGCGCCATCGTTGGCCACCCTCCAGGTGTAGTCCTCTCTCATTCAGGCTCCTTTCGTGACTATATCACGTCTAAAAAATTATATCAGAAGACACATCACGTTTGTGCTTTAAGTATCTTCCATATTGAAAAATTGACACCTCTTCAGTAGAAAACCTAGGAATCCTCGATTGTTTCTGCCCATTACGTCTATACAATCTCATCATAGGAGTGGCCCTGCTTGGTTGATCAAATCAAGCAGTGTGTCTCATAAAAATTATTTCGCTGTATGAACAGACTTAAGACTGCCGGAGAAGCAGGCTACAGGCCAGAGTGTGCCAAATAAGGCCTCAATACTCTTTTTATATAGGATCAGGTGAGTATTTTTTAGAGAAGGTTATGTTTAGAGGACAGATGATCCTTCCAGAGTGAGCCTGAGACCGCCTGTGCCCTCCTTTATATAGGGGCAGGGGTCGTTGTTGCGTTTTATCCCGTGAAAAGTGGAACAGACTTCAGACTGCAGGAGGAGGAGGTCGGAGTGTGCCAGATAAGGCCTCTACACTATCTTTATATAGGATCAGGTAAGTATTATTAAAAGAAGGTTATGTTTAGAGGACAAATTATTCTTCCAGAATGAGCCTGAGACAGTATATGCCCTCCTGTGTATAGGGGCAGGGGATGTTGTTGCGTGTTTGCCCGTGACAAGTGGAGTTCCAGTGTGCCTCCCAATGCAGTAACCTGACCCTTTGACCTCAAAATGCTTATTTTATTTCCAGCACACATGTTCCTATCAATTATGCCCTTAATATGGCTCCTTAGGATAATCCCGTCAGCGTTTTCCTCTCAATAATGCCTTTTTAGTGTGGCTTTTCAGGATAAACAGCGTGAGTGTTCCTTAAAGTATTGCCTTTAGAGTGGCTTTTTAGGAAAATCATGTGAGAGTTATTATTAAAGCATGGAGGCGAATTGGTTAAGTTTAGGATTTGAGAAGGCAGTGTGTCTTTGGAAGAATGCAGACCTCCACACGTCACTATGGAGTCCCAGAACTGAGAGTTCACACACCATGGATACGTGACCAAGAGGTACTGGCCAGTTAGGTAAAACATTATTGATCTGACTGCTGTAAGCAGACGGATCGATGCGCGCGCCATCGTTGGCCACCCTCCAGGTGTAGTCCTCTCTCATTCAGGCTCCTTTCGTGACTATATCACGTCTAAAAAATTATATCAGAAGACACATCACGTTTGTGCTTTAAGTATCTTCCATATTGAAAAATTGACACCTCTTCAGTAGAAAACCTAGGAATCCTCGATTGTTTCTGCCCATTACGTCTATACAATCTCATCATAGGAGTGGCCCTGCTTGGTTGATCAAATCAAGCAGTGTGTCTCATAAAAATTATTTCGCTGTATGAACAGACTTAAGACTGCCGGAGAAGCAGGCTACAGGCCAGAGTGTGCCAAATAAGGCCTCAATACTCTTTTTATATAGGATCAGGTGAGTATTTTTTAGAGAAGGTTATGTTTAGAGGACAGATGATCCTTCCAGAGTGAGCCTGAGACCGCCTGTGCCCTCCTTTATATAGGGGCAGGGGTCGTTGTTGCGTTTTATCCCGTGAAAAGTGGAACAGACTTCAGACTGCAGGAGGAGGAGGTCGGAGTGTGCCAGATAAGGCCTCTACACTATCTTTATATAGGATCAGGTAAGTATTATTAAAGAAGGTTATGTTTAGAGGACAAATTATTCTTCCAGAATGAGCCTGAGACAGTATATGCCCTCCTGTGTATAGGGGCAGGGGATGTTGTTGCGTGTTTGCCCGTGACAAGTGGAGTTCCAGTGTGCCTCCCAATGCAGTAACCTGACCCTTTGACCTCAAAATGCTTATTTTATTTCCAGCACACATGTTCCTATCAATTATGCCCTTAATATGGCTCCTTAGGATAATCCCGTCAGCGTTTTCCTCTCAATAATGCCTTTTTAGTGTGGCTTTTCAGGATAAACAGCGTGAGTGTTCCTTAAAGTATTGCCTTTAGAGTGGCTTTTTAGGAAAATCATGTGAGAGTTATTATTAAAGCATGGAGGCGAATTGGTTAAGTTTAGGATTTGAGAAGGCAGTGTGTATTTGGAAGAATGCAGACCTCCACACGTCACTATGGAGTCCCAGAACTGAGAGTTCACACACCATGGATACGTGACCAAGAGGTACTGGCCAGTTAGGTAAAACATTATTGATCTGACTGCTGTAAGCAGACGGATCGATGCGCGCGCCATCGTTGGCCACCCTCCAGGTGTAGTCCTCTCTCATTCAGGCTCCTTTCGTGACTATATCACGTCTAAAAAATTATATCAGAAGACACATCACGTTTGTGCTTTAAGTATCTTCCATATTGAAAAATTGACACCTCTTCAGTAGAAAACCTAGGAATCCTCGATTGTTTCTGCCCATTACGTCTATACAATCTCATCATAGGAGTGGCCCTGCTTGGTTGATCAAATCAAGCAGTGTGTCTCATAAAAATTATTTCGCTGTATGAACAGACTTAAGACTGCCGGAGAAGCAGGCTACAGGCCAGAGTGTGCCAAATAAGGCCTCAATACTCTTTTTATATAGGATCAGGTGAGTATTTTTTAGAGAAGGTTATGTTTAGAGGACAGATGATCCTTCAGAGTGAGCCTGAGACCGCCTGTGCCCTCCTTTATATAGGGGCAGGGGTCGTTGTTGCGTTTTATCCCGTGAAAAGTGGAACAGACTTCAGACTGCAGGAGGAGGAGGTCGGAGTGTGCCAGATAAGGCCTCTACACTATCTTTATATAGGATCAGGTAAGTATTATTAAAGAAGGTTATGTTTAGAGGACAAATTATTCTTCCAGAATGAGCCTGAGACAGTATATGCCCTCCTGTGTATAGGGGCAGGGGATGTTGTTGCGTGTTTTGCCCGTGACAAGTGGAGTTCCAGTGTGCCTCCCAATGCAGTAACCTGACCCTTTGACCTCAAAATGCTTATTTTATTTCCAGCACACATGTTCCTATCAATTATGCCCTTAATATGGCTCCTTAGGATAATCCCGTCAGCGTTTTCCTCTCAATAATGCCTTTTTAGTGTGGCTTTTCAGGATAAACAGCGTGAGTGTTCCTTAAAGTATTGCCTTTAGAGTGGCTTTTTAGGAAAATCATGTGAGAGTTATTATTAAAGCATGGAGGCGAATTGGTTAAGTTTAGGATTTGAGAAGGCAGTGTGTATTTGGAAGAATGCAGACCTCCACACGTCACTATGGAGTCCCAGAACTGAGAGTTCACACACCATGGATACGTGACCAAGAGGTACTGGCCAGTTAGGTAAAACATTATTGATCTGACTGCTGTAAGCAGACGGATCGATGCGCGCGCCATCGTTGGCCACCCTCCAGGTGTAGTCCTCTCTCATTCAGGCTCCTTTCGTGACTATATCACGTCTAAAAAAT